>NGKJ01000196.1:30349-41037 GCA_002162495.1 Myriosclerotinia curreyana | reverse complement strand
GTTGTAGTTGGAGGGGGAGGTGTACGGTGTAAGTGAATTTCCTGAAAAGATAGAATCACGAGTTATATGGAGTGAGTGATTGCTAGTACACATTGATTAATTCACTCTCATGAAAAGCGACTATCGAGTTTCGATTTTCGATTATATAAAGATTTCATATCGAAAAGATGCAGATCTAGAAATTTCACTCAAGAGATCGAAGAAGCGTCACCCATGGGAGAGGTTGGAAGCGTTTCTTAGGAGGTTTGGCATTGAGTTTGTCTTATGGCTATCTATGTATCCTGTGGTTGTATGAGATTTGATACTTGAAGTATTGTATAAGTACGGTAGTTGAGGAATTTGGGATTTGGTTCTCGTCGGATGATCAATGAAGGGTTTGATGGGTGGTGGTGGTGGTGGTGGTGATTTGAAAATTGGCGATGATGGTAATGAAAATATTTGTAGGAAATTATGATGATATATAGATGTAATAACATGTATTGGATAGGATATGATGGGATGGGAGGGAGGAATGGGATAAAATGAGTGGTTATAAGACTTCAATCTTTGCCATCTGCATTGGTAAAAGCGCTCGTGATATTGTAGCATATACTCTATCCACTTGGAGATCGCACAAGATATCTCCCATCATCCATCTGGCCCTCGGATTGGCTTCGTTTCTTCTTCCTTTCAGCGTTCATCATGGATGTCTACTCTCTATCTGGGTGGTGAGTGGGTTCTTTGCTTCCTAGTTATAATCGTATTCTATGTATACTCGGAGTAGAAAAGGAGAGGATTCACTTATCCACCCATGTACTTCCCCCCCTCTTTTTGTTACTTCCCGATTGTGCCACTAGGCTTCACATGACGTCATGATTAAATCATTATTCCACTTGCAGTCTCAACAGTCTGAAGAGTCTTAAAAGTGCGCTCAGGCACTCTAGGTCCCAAAGTGGGAAACCACAAAGATTTTTGTGAGCAAAAGTGATTGGAGAATGAGTATAACGGCAGTAACAAAAGTGGAAAGGGGTTAGACGAGAAGATAATATGAGAAACAACACATCTTCTGCAGCTCCAATGATTATCTCTCAATGAATATCTACTATAATTAGATCCACGAGCCATCCAACAATTTGCAAGTGCCTTCGTGGTTCTCTATTCCATATTGATGATATCTGTATGTGCGGGTTGGGGAATTATATATCAAGTTTCCTGGATATGAGAGCGGGGTGACTGTTATTCACTACCCAGGTATGGTATTTCCTTCAAGTAAGTTATTATTATGAAATCATTCTAGCTAGGTAATTAGTACAATTTTCAATATCAAGGTTTTTCAAAATTATATAATACATACATAGAAAAATTCAAGAACCTCTCTAAAGCTAAAAAACCTCAAAAATTACATAAAATGAATTAGCTATTAATGACTTTAAATTTGATTCAACCACTTTTAAAAACTAATTCACTAATTATAATCCCAACCTCCGCAGTACCACTCCTCTCGTGTTTAAATATTGTTCCGTCTCTCTCAACACAAAGAACAAATATTTTAAACGGGAGAAGAATTGAATCACCCTGCTGGAGACCCAGAAGTTCAGCTAGCACTCGTCTAGAGAAAAATTTGCAAACAAGTATTGCAGCTGAGCTTGTTTCTAGTTCAAATTCGATGGGGTTTTGGTTGAGTTGATTCTTATCTGATGATGTATGGAAGAGCTTGATAGGTAAATTTGAACAAATGGCAATAATTATATGAAACAGTTAACAAAGTTTAGACGAGAATATAATTTCATACTTCAAACTTCTGGAAAAGCTTCCAACAAACACCCCTAACCAACAAAAACAACTATTTTTTTTACTGAACCCTTACTCTCCAATTCAGAATCCACCTCAGTAGGGTCTTGAAACTGCGTTATCTCGAACTTTGAAGATCCAAGTACTAAGGAATAGCTACTTAACTATTATGTCCTCCCAAACTCGATGGCTTTCCTTCACCATTCTTGCACTTTCCATGTCTCAAATCTAGCTGCATAGAATATCGAATGATGCCATCCCCTCCCCCTTCCTCCCCTCCTAACCACTTCAACCCATTACACCCAGCCTAATTCACCACATCTTAACAGCTATTCGCACTTCGATCCACAAACATCATCTATATTGAACTTCCAGAATTGAAAACATCCAACCCCGTACAATTGTATCCCGCATCATTTATAAGAACTCAACATGCATAGGTAGGTATGGAAAGAAGAAAAAAAACTGCTTATCATATGATAGCCAAAAACAATAAATTTCATCCCCCTAGGTAAACCAAGCAACACCGCCGATGAAACCTATTCAAAATTGATGGAAAGAGAGGATTAGATATAATGATCCCTTGTCATTCAACTATCGTCCCATCCCATCCCATTAAACGCTCCTTGCTTTTCCCCTTCCAAAAATAATCCACATATCCGCGAGAAATCCCCCAATCAAGCGACCCAAACCCATCAAGCTACTGTAACATCATTTCCAAATTCCGCTTCGTCCATCTGGCCATGCCATAACTGATATTCTCTCGATCGCTAATAGCGTAAAAATAATACATTTGTGAATTCCACATGCAGGCGCATTATATATACAGGTATCGAGAGAGAAGTTTTTGAGGTCGGAAAGGATTCACTGGTTTCTTTTTCTCGTTTCTCATGTCCTAGGTATTGCGTAGTAATATGCTACCTAGTTCATGCTTTATTTTCTTGATACATGATATCGTTATTTGTGTTGGTTTTGCACTGGTTAGGTATTATTCTTTAGGCCTTTTGGGCGGAAATTACTTGGGACTTGTGACTGATTGGACGATTGTTGATTTAATATGAGGATGCATGCCTCATGCCTCAGCCTCAAGCCTCTCACACAAACCCATTAAACGCAATATATTAAACCCCTCCCTCTTCTCCCTCTCATCCTTCAACCTCTCAACTCAGATGAATAGAAAATCATAACCAATACAAACTTGAAGGGAACTATAGAGTAAATAATTTGTTTCCATTTCATTGTAATGCGGGGTGGTTTGCTATGGTATAGTATTATAGTGTGTTATTTAAGGAAGACGGTAGAGTGAAGGGGGCTGGATGTGGGCTTGGGATGTTTGGGGTTTGAGATTGGGGGATGAAGTTAGGATAGTAAGTAGTAGAGGGAAAGATAAATAAAATAAACAAAGGGGATAGGATGATATATAATCAGGTATGAGATGAGATGATATAAATGAGAATAACATTCAACTATTTTTATCGAAATATATCTATTCCCTATTATTCAATCTCGGATGCCACTATCAAACCTCCAAACCTCCAAACCATCCCAGCCCCTCCAAAACCCAAACTCTCAAGCCCAACCACCATTACAAAAAGCCAATACCCCTCTCCCACCGCAAAACCAACCCTGAAGCACTATCATTTCCAACCCATAAATCTCTACCCCAAACAAATCCTGAAGATGTAACAAACACAAGACTAAAACAAAGTGGTCACCATCAACCAATCCCAAATTCTAGCTCATAAACTAATTTCGAACTTTCTCGATACGAAACACCACCCACCCACCAGATCCCACCTGATGCGAAACCCCAAATGATGTATTCAGTTGAATAGACCATCCGACCGGTACATTTGAACTTGGTGGAGTGAATAACTTGTATCTTTTCTACTACACGAAGAAGGAAGAGGGAGGAAAAGAGAAGATTAAGATGTGATTATAGCTAGAGTTATTATTCAGCACAGCACACGAAGCGTGTTAAAAGGAAGCAAAGCTGTAGAAAAGCGATACTCGAGGAGATTTAACGGATTGAGTAGTGTGAATATGATGCTTATGGTTTGTATGGACGTAGGTTTGATATGGAAACATTTAAATAGGTATGAATTGCTGAGTCAATGATACTTGGAGGATTTTTGTAAGCTGATATGTATTTATTTGTACTTGACTTTGAGTACTGAAATATGCGTATGTGAAAAATCGTGCTTGGTACTTCAAGGATCCAATATTCTCAACATTAAGAGATGAATGTATCAAGGAAGTGTAATATGCAAACCACTCCATATAAAAAAATTGCAAACACAACTCCATCATCTCATTCATAACAATCCTCAACGCTCCCATCCAGAAACCAAACAACCCCCTTCAAAAACAATCTCATCTCAAAGGCTTTTCAGAAAATACGAAGCATCTACTAAAATATTCGTCCAGTTCACATCACACATCAAGTTTCATTCATTTGTGAAACCTAACATAAGCTGTCCCTATCTGGATATTCATCATTTAAGCCTTGGAGATGTCATGTCCGAGATGTGGAATTCCGAGGATCTTGTCTCCGTACTCCAACAAGCATTTCTCGCGGGAAAATGTTGCATTCGCTAGTATTCTAGAAGAGGAAGTCGGGTCCCTTGCCCTTGATCTCATTATTCTTAATAAGTACGAAATGAAAAGCGCGAAAGGAAGAAAAAGGATTAAGTGCCAGTGCGAATGAAATAGAAGGGTGGGTGATAAGTGAACCCTTCTCAACAAACATACCCCTCATCGAATTGAAATCTTCGAGATCAATGAGGTGAAGAATTTGATAGTATGATTAATGAAAGCAGTTTTCTTTCTGAAGCACCAGAGACGTCTTCGCGGTCATGCATCAAAGCTTGACTTGTGATACACCATCATTTGAGCCCAAGTAGAGCAACGTGGTTATTTTTTTCTTGGCTGGTAGGTTTCGTTGATGCAGTATATATAAGCTTCAATTGGGAAACGTTGAAGGATGGATGTATAGTATTTTGTAGGCCGTATGTCGGATTATGGTGAAACTTTAATCCGCTGTCGTGAATCTCGTGAACTTAACTGGCATACATACTTGGATATAATTATGAACCATTATTACCCATCCTTAAAAGAAATAAACGGTCAAATCTTCCAACTACCCATTTATTCCCATCGTTAATTTCACAATTCGGATTCGGGGAACACAGAGCACCAGTACCAGTACCCGTATATCGTATACCGTACCATACAGTAATAGAGCTGCATGTAGGGTATGTATTCTCCTCTTCTAGCTACAAAAGCTGGGACGGATTGGGATGAGCTGGCTGGGTTTAATAAACTTATATCATATCATCATCTAATAATGCTGTAGCCACGCCCGCTAAGAATTGAACACCTGACCTGAGGTCATCATCATGGATTCGGTGAATCCGGTTGTTCAGTTATGATGAAAATTGGAGATTGGACATTGGGCATTTGAGATGTTGAGATGTTGAGATGTTGAGATGTTGAGATTCTATTATAGGAAGAGATGAAAGATATTGTGGGAAGAAAGATATGACGAAATGAAAGAAATGAAAGAAAACCTAAGAGAAGAAGGAAAAGAAGAAAATTTCTTTCATCCTCTCTCCATAAAAGAAGAAAAGAAAAGAAAAATTCTGTTCTTCGGACTTCATTCACCGATGCGAGTCATTCAGGGGTATTTTTTTGGTGGTACCTAACTTGTAAGACTCCATCAAATCTCAAAATTAGGTTTACAGTAGTGAGGACCCTGATCCACGACGGTACTGGGTATATAGTAGTAGTAAAAAAGAAGAGTACGGGTACGGTAAGACCTTCTAGAAGATGATGATTATTACTATTAATAGAGTATAAAATAGTTGGGTAGTATTTTAGGGGATTAATGATGGATAACGGGTAAGGTGGTATAGTAGGTAAGGTGGTAGTAGTACAATAGGGCTATCATCGTTTCTTTAATACTACTTTGTAGAAATGGATAGATAGATGTGTTTGCTTGTTATATGTATTATCAAAACGCCTTGAAGAGATAAAGAGATCTATTTGTATGAGTATTATATGCTGTATATATACAGTGTAGATAACTCTTTAACGAATTAGTTACTACAACCTCCTTTATCTAAGATTCATCTAGACCATCATCAGGTTTCGAAACCCTCCTCGTAAACATATACCAATAACCTTTCCTTTTCATAATAATATTCAATAATTCCATCCATCCATCGGGATTCGGATGACCCTTACCATCCAAGTAATACCAAGCCATCAATCATCTCACCCAAGCTTCTATTGCTTCCATTGCTTCCATGAATATTCCACACCGCTATCTACTTAGATACGCATACTGCAAGATTATCTACCTATTATTGCTCCGGAATCGGGTTGGTGATGATGATACAGTACCTAGGTACTTAAAAGTTAATAATAATAATAATAATGGAGAGAAAAGTGTGGGTAAATAATACTAATGTAGGTAATTCTAGGAAGAGGGATTGAGATTGAGATTGAGATTGAGATTCAGGTTGAAGATCTTTTACGATTAGGGGTTGAATCGTTTTTGATATTTGAGGAATTGGGAATATTTAATATTGATTTGTATTATTATTATTCATTATATACAGTAAATATAGAATAGTCGGCCTCCACGGCAGTGGCTCCCAGAGGGCTAGCGGAGCGTTATTCTTATATATACCATTCTTATTAGGTATTCAAGGTACCTACCCCCTTCATATCATATCATGCATGCATGAATGGATGGATCCCAAGTGTCAAAAAGTATCAAGATATAACAAACAGTATCGCTGTCGCTGGATCAGAATGTATCAGAATGATGTCCAAGCAATCTTTCCATATCCTTTCTTGTCGTCGCTTATTTTCTATTTTTGAAAACGTGGCTTTATGGCTTTCTGGCTTTCGGATTTCTAGAAATATTATTATTATTATACTTTTTATATTTGAAAATTGATTGATCTTTGAGTAGATCTTTAAGAGATAACCACCTATCTTCTTGCATTATCAACAATCATGTCAAAGAACACACCACACCACACCACACCACACCGCTTCATCCAATTTTCCCACATCAGCATCCCTATCCCTATCCCTATCCCTATCACCATTACCATCTTAGAATAATGATCATAGTAATGTTCTAATACTGTAGTTCCATAGCCCAAAAAAAAAACATCCCGGGCGGCTCTTATAATCCTAGTTCCGGACACTCCAATAGTGTGTTTGAAGTGGGACGAAAATTAGCAAAATGGACTTGATGGGAAGATACCTTGTAGATACCCTGTAGATACCTTGTAGAACTCTTTGATGATCTATTTGTACTCCGTATATATTATGGAGCTTTGTTTGGGAATTTGAAGGAGAAGAAGAAGAATAGAAGAAAAGAAGAAAAGAAGAAAGGGAAGAAGAAGGAAACTATATTTCTTTTTGATTTAAAAGGATCTTTAACTCCTTTAAACTTCTTATCTCTTCTCCTTTTTATATCTTTTCTATTCTATTTAGAAGATTCAGATTCAGATTCAGATTCAGACTCAGACCCAAACTCAGATTCATATTGTTTTTGCATCATTAGCATTTCTCTATCCATATCCATATTCATATCTATTCAGATAATCCATATAGATCTTTCCAACTATACGAATAGATTCATCCATCCATCATCTACATCCAAAATCTTTGAGAAAGGAAAACCAAGAGCTGGATTCCTACATACTAAGATAGGTAGGTACACAGTCAGCATTACTTTCTTCTCCTCTCCTTTCCTTTCTTCCTTCTTCTCTTTCCTCCTCTCCTGAAATCTTTCATCCGCCAGTCAGTCAATCAGTCAATCATCTCATCATCCATCTCCGGTCCGAATTTTCCTCAACAACATAAGCCCTCCAACATAAGCCAATCTTGAGATTTGATTTCCATTTCCGCAAACTCCGAGTACTTTTTTTGGGGGGAAGTTCGGACCCTCCACCTATACAAATATAAAGTCTTCTTCTTGGTGGAGCCTAGAGCCTTGAGCCCTTGAAAGATGATGATGATGATGATGATGATGATGATTGATATGAATCATTCACTTAGTTGTTCTTGCAGATCTTTAAACTAAAAAGACAAGACAAGACAAGACAAGACAAGACAAGACAAGACTTAAAAGACATGGTTTTCTTCAGATATTGATAGTACTTCTTTCTAACCTTTTGATAGACTTTTGTGAAGATTTTAATACAAACATACAAACCAACCAACAAACAAACAAACAAACAAACAAACAACAACAACAACAGTACATACATACTAGGTACTTTTTTACTTGTCTATTGAAAAAGGTTCGTTTTTGAATTCTCTCATCTATCATCTAAAGATTTTTCCCCTATTCATCATAATACAAGTTTCTACCTACATCTGAGTTAGGTGGTTGTTGTTTGGTGTTTGGTGGTTCAACCAAAGAGTGAATAATATTAATATTTTCCTCTTCCCCTCTCCCCTCTCCCCTCTCCCCTCTCCCCTCTTTCCCCTTCCCCCTTCCAAACTCAAACATTCATTGAAGAATAGATAAATAATTTATTTATTTAATTTGGATCTCTCGGTCATTCGGCTTTACAAGCTTTTGCAATTTAATATTAAGAAAACGACGCTAAGATTTTCTACTTTCCTATAGTTTCTTTCCTCGAATTCAACTCCATACTTCCTTCCTTCCAAATACAACATAACAACAACAACCTCCAATTGAAAAGATATTGTCTTTTGGTACTTTTTTCATTGTTACAGATCAAATTCGACATTCGAAATTCGATATTCCTACTTTAATTTGCATACATACATCACCATCATCATGTCTGCAGTTAGATCTTCTATTCTTCGTGCTGCCATGAAGGCTGGTCGCAGAACTGCTCCTTCAATCACCAGACAAGCTCTTCGTACTTTCACAACTACACCTCAAGCCAATGATTATGAGGCCATCCACGAGAAGGAGATTCCTGCAACCAAGTTTCAACCTGGTAAGCTTAACCCAGTCTATTTTGCCTTTTCCTCTTCCCCTTCCCCTTCCCTTTCCTCTTCCCATATTCAACTTTGTGCTTTCAAATCCTTACACAGATCTTATTTCTTTTAATCCTTTCAAACTCTTCAAAATCCTTTTCTCTGGTTGTCAGTCAAATACTGACCACCGGATGTTTGTTATATTATAGGTTCTGGTCCAGAAAGAGTAACAATTCCAGTAGAGGAAGTAGCTTCAGTCGCAGTAAAGGAGGTAGTTGATGTTGTCACTCCTCTCACACAGAGTGCATTCAAGGGTATGACCCCAACTATGCAAAAGATGAGCTTGATGGATAAGGTGGTTGTTATTACTGGGTATGTTTACAACTTTTATTCTCTTCTTCTCTCCATCTCCCGATCTATGATATCTATAATGGTTTACTACTCGAGCTCAAATATCTTATCTCATATAAACTACTTGTTTGGAATTGATTTAGTTCCAGGCACCATCTTCTTTCTAAGATAAATTTCAAAGGCTAACAAAAAGTCAAAATAGTGGTGCTAGAGGATTAGGAAATCACATGGCTCGTGCATGTATTGAGGCTGGAGCCAAGGCTCTTATTATCTTTGATGCTAATCAAGAGTTGGGTGATACATCTGCAGCTGAACTTTATGAGTTGACTGGAAATAAGATTCCAATCAGCTTCTTCAAGGTTGATGTTCGTGATGCTGATGCTATCGAATCTGCTGTTAACAGCGTTGTTGCCGAATTTGGTGCCCCTGATGTTCTCATCAACTCTGCTGGTATTGCTGAGTAAGTACATACTACATTCGATTGCCAAAGGTTTATGCTAATGATATCTTCAGTTCCAACATCCCAGCCGAGACTTACGATCACAACATGTTCCGCAGACTTATTGATATCAACCTTACTGGATCCTTCCTCATGTCCCAATCCATTGGAAAAGCTATGATGGCTGCAGGAAAGCCTGGATCAATTGTCCTTGTTGCTTCCATGTCCGGATCTGTTGTCAATTACCCACAAGAACAATCTTGTTATAATGCTTCAAAGGCTGGTGTTGTACAACTCGGAAAATCTCTTGGTGCCGAATGGGCTAAATACAATATCCGTGTCAACATGATCTCCCCTGGTTACATGGACACTGCTCTCAACAATGTTCCTGCCCTCGATGCTCAGAAGGTTATCTGGAAATCCCTCACCCCTCAAAACCGTCTCGGTGCAGTTGATGATCTAAATGGTCTCGCCGTTTTCCTCGCTTCCGATGCTTCCGCATTCATGACCGGTTCTAATGTTATCATCGATGGTGGTTACACTCTCTATTAATCGATATTGAGGGATCTTTCCCCATGAGAATCCATCGACGTCTGGATATTTCTTCTTTTGGGTACTCTTCCCTCCCAAAAAAACCTTCGTCTGATGGACCCTCGGGAAATGGTTTAATGATTTCTGATACCCACTTGCATAAAGATATCATTCTTTCAATAATCGATATGATGTTTTCTTTGGTGCGCGGCATGGAAAAGGATAGCACAAATTCTTTGTATTTACTTCTTTTTTTGATTTGCAAAAATGGACGAAAGAAGGTCTTGAAAGATTTGTACTTTGGTGGTACTTTGGGCTTGGGCGTTAACATATTATAAAGGTTGCATGCAATGATGATCTATATGATCATGAGCGAATGGGGCTCCATTTGTTTAGAGGGGAGATGTTTTTTTTTAGATATGCGCATTACTGCTGGCTGTTTTTTGAATGAATGGTTTTGAGGGTGGCGTAGCGTAGCGTAGCATAGTGCAGCAATAGCAGTAGCATTGCAATAGCATAGCATTGCAATAGCATAGCATTGCAATAGCATAGCATTAGCAATTGATGCGAATAAAGAGATGATTTTTAATTCTCAGAAGTTGTGGTGTTTTTTTTTTTT
>NGKJ01000196.1:0-21532 GCA_002162495.1 Myriosclerotinia curreyana | reverse complement strand
CCCCCCAATCAATCCCGTCACTCGTTACCCTGTGCCAATTCGATATTGCATGCAGATTCATTATTTCTTTTTTTGATTGGTTAAAAATCCTCACGGCAATTTAAGAAAACACTCATCATCCACTCAAAGCGGTGGAATCTCCCAAAGTTCAAACGAAGGTCTGACCTGACCGATCGAAGTCAATATGGATCCTCATCAAGAAACCAAAACAACAAGCCGTAGGTTAACTAAGTTAACTAAAAGGCCACCACCATCCAAAGCTATAGTTTCTTATGAAGCAAGACAAAACGATAGCTCATCATTTCACTTCCATAGATCTTTACGAAGTCAACGAAGCTCTGGAAGCTTACAACGAGCCCCATCCGCACCTTACCCCAGATCTCACTACACTCCAGGTCATACCCGAAAACTTACCTCCCCAAATCCCACCTCTAGTACTTCATCTCTGGAGCATCAATATTCGAACCCCTCTCCTGTACTGGCCGGCTCAGAATTCGTGCTTCAGCCCATAGGCATGGGAGGAGCGAATGTCAACAATCGCCTGTCCATTCCATCGCGACCAATAAGTGAGAGGAGCTCGGAAGAGTTTATCGGCGCTCCATTTGATAGTTCTGGTATATTTAATCACATCGATTCAACAAAATCTTCGGCTTCTCAAAATACTTTGCGGCGACCGCCACCACCACCTTCATCGCATACGAATCCATCATATATGGTGAGCCCACAGTTACGGCAATCCGCAAGTTTTACCGCAGGCGATAAGATGAACGAAAAAGCCCCTCCACGCGTGGCTGACAACCAAATCATAAGCCCAAAGAGATATTCGGATGAGACTAAGGAGCCGAGGTCTGGAATGTTAAGAAAGAAATCTGGCTTCTCTGGCTTTATGAGTAGTATTGGCGTTGGTTCACCAAGAGGGGTCAAGATTTCAGCACCTGAGAATCCTGTACATGTTACTCATGTTGGATACGATAATACAACTGGGCAGTTTACTGTGAGTATCTCTCCTGACGAATTGCCCCGCCCCAAATTTATAGCATGTCTGACAAGTTCATAGGGGCTACCGAAAGAATGGCAGCGTATGATCAACGAGAGTGGAATCACGAAAAGGGAACAAGAACAAAACCCGCAAACAATTGTCGATATCGTCGAATTTTACAAGGAGAACACGGATAAAGGTGGTGAAGAGATATTTGACAAATTCGATCATGCGAAAGTGCCAGAGATGACGATGGTGCGTCCTGTGCCTGCACCATTACCATTGTCGCCGGGCTTCAACACCCAGAATTATGGATCAATGACTCCGATGATGAGTCCTCCTGCGAGTCCTCGATTCCCCGCAAACAACGAGTCGAATTTCGAGAATCCAAGATCACCACCTCCGATTCCACGCGGAACAAATTCTCAGGCTAAGACTGAACCCAATGGACTCGTACCAAACAGGCCAGCTCCTAGGCCACCTGTGTCAATGCAAGGACCTACTCGAGTTGCTCCAGCACCACCTGCCGCCGGGAAAGATTCTGGGATTGGGATGACTCGTCAAAGTGATGACTTACCCGCGTTGGCTTACGTCCCTCCAACGGTACAGGACAATGGGCCTATGCTCCCAGAAGAACACAGGTCAAGATCAAGATCGAATTCGAAAGCAAATGACACACCTCCATATGCGACTCCAGCACCAGTATCCCCGCAAGTCTATCAGCAACAGATTATGCAGCATCAAGAGCAAGCAATTCAACAGGCCCAACAGGCAATGAGTCGATCGATCAGTGTGAAGAAACCCACTCAGCAAGCTACTCCGCCAACCCCTCAAGGCCCATTCCCAGCGAATGGCATTCCACACCCAGCACATCAAGCTAGACAAGCACCAGGCCCACGCCCAAGACAACGCGTACGACAAAGCACTGGTTTCGATGTAGTTGCAAAGTTGAAGCAGATTTGCACCGAAGGTGATCCTCGAGAAATTTACAAAGATCTCACCAAGATTGGGCAAGGTGCATCCGGTGGTGTGTATACGGGTCATGAAAGAGGCACAGGTCGATTGGTGGCCATCAAACAAATGAATCTTGAACAACAGCCAAAGAAAGATTTAATCATCAATGAAATTCTTGTTATGAAGGATAGCTCTCACCCCAATATTGTCAATTTCATCGATAGTTTCTTGATTACTGGGGAACTTTGGGTTATCATGGAATATATGGAGGGTGGAAGTTTGACTGATGTTGTTACATTTAATATCATGTCAGAAGGTCAAATTGCAGCTGTTTGTCGGGAGACTCTGAAGGGTTTACAGCATTTACATTCCAAGGGAGTCATTCATCGTGATATCAAGTCTGATAATATCTTGTTGTCAATGGATGGGAATATTAAATTAAGTAAGTTTTCTACATTCCGAATGTGTATCACAAATTCTAATGTCTCTGCAGCCGATTTCGGCTTCTGCGCTCAAATTAACGAAGCTCATAACAAGCGTACTACCATGGTTGGTACACCATACTGGATGGCACCCGAAGTCGTCACACGCAAAGAATATGGCCGCAAGGTTGATATTTGGTCTCTTGGTATCATGGCAATTGAAATGATTGAGGGAGAGCCACCCTATCTCACCGAATCTCCTCTTAGAGCTTTATACCTGATCGCTACGAATGGTACTCCTTTGATCAAGAATGAACAGGATCTAAGTCTCGTCTTTCGAGATTTCCTTTACTTTGCTCTCAAGGTCGACCCAGAGAAGCGAGCTAGTGCTCACGACTTATTAAGGGTAAGTTTATTCCTTCACCCCGCCAATATCTACCAAGGCTAACAAAATATCTTTCGTAGCACGATTTCATGAAACAATGCTCCGAGCTGAATCACTTAGCGCCATTAGTTCGATCTGCACGCAATGCCCGAGCACAGGAAAAGGCCCAGAAGGCACTATCATGATCTTCACATGAAATAGATCATGAATGAATGATGAACTCAAAATACGATATTGGCGTCGCAATTGCATTGGAGAGCAATGAATTTAACTTTACCCTTGGCGTTTATGGCGGGCTACTTCAAGAAGTGGCCTTGCCTTCTGGTCGCATATATCTTCTGCCTTTGATAGAGCACGTGAAGTCATCACATTACCTCTACTTTCGCTATTTCTTTCTTCTTTGGATTTTGGGGCTTGTCATAGATTAAGGCACACAGCGGGAGATGTTGGTGTGCAAAGCAAAGCAAGAATTTCTGGATCATTTAAGCGTTTTTTTGATCACATCATATATCAGCATTTGCAACAAGCGAACCCCCCCCCCTTTTCGTCACAAGCAAAAGTTTGTATTTGCAATTGCGACGTTGGGCTATATTGTTCTTCGATCTTCGAACCATAATACAAACCTATGTTCAAATTTACACACTTCTCATTTCTCTCTGGTTGGGTGGAGATGGAAAAAAAAACTCTTTTTTTACATATATGAAATGTAGGGATTTCTCCGTGGAGGAGATTGGGGTGGAAGCTCCATCGGATTTGGTATGGATAGGTATTCATGACACACATATTTAGAAGAGTCGGTCGGCGGTGGTTGGATATGGATGAATGGATGGATGGATGGATGGATGGTGGGCGAATATTATGATATCCTGATTGAATTCTAAAAGATTTTACTTTCTTGCTTTTACTTTTGGGACCGCTGATTACCTCCCTCATGCATGTTTTTTTGGAGCTTGCCCATTTAGATGGATGTTGGGGTGATTTTTTGGGGTGATTTTTTTGGGGAAGGGCTGAATGGCATAGGCATAGGCACGTTTGTATTAATGGTGGTGCCTGGCCTGGGTGAATCATTCCGCGTGGATTGCTCTCTCTTTGTTTTTTTTTTCTTTTGGGGGGTGCATTGGGGGTTTGCATTGGGGTTTGCATTGGGGTTTGCATTGAGGGGGTTGCATTGAGGGGGAAGAGGGTTCTTGGTGTGTGTGATATTGGTGTGTGATATTGGTGTGTGATATTGGTGTGTGATATTGCTGTATGTTATTGGTGTGTGGTATTGGTGTGTGATGTTGGATATTAAAATTAAATCGAGTTGGTTGATGGGAATGGGATGGGCTGGGCTGGGCTGGTGTGATGTGGGATGGTGTGGGGTGGGGTGGTGTGAGAAAGGGAAGGGGGAAGAATAGAAAAGCATCGCCTTTTAGTTGGGGGAGAAGAGAGAAGGGAGAAGAGAGAAGGGAGAAGAGAGAAAATGGGAGAGGGAAGAGGGAAGAGGGAAGAGGGAAGAGGGAAGAGGGAAGAGGGAAGAGGGAAGAGGGAAGGGGGAAGGGGGAAGGGAGAATAGAGAATAGAGAAAGGGGAAGAGATAAGAGAAAGAGAGAAAGGAGAGAAAGGAGAGAAAGGAGAAAGGAGAAAGGAGAAAAGAGAAAAGAGAGAATGGATTGCTTTTACTCTAGATGGTGGCAGATGGAGTATCGAGTATGGATTATACTGTTGATAGTAGGTCAAAATGAGAGGGGGGCTCTTCACTTGGTTTTTTTATGTGTGTGTGTAAATGCGTGTGAATGCGTGTGAATGCGTGGAATTTGGTAAGTATTGTTTGTGTCTTGAATAGCTTACGTCAAGAAGTCATGTAGCAAGCATCAGAGAATACATAGCTTTCTTGCAAGTGTTACCTAGGTAGTAAGTATTCATACCGTTGCTCCTGTTTATTGTGGCTTTCCTGTCGAGGATGGATGGATGGATGTTCGTTATTCGTAGTTTGAAGTTTGAAGTTTGAAGCGAGATGGTTCGGGGATGATGATGATATCTTCACTTATATGTTGTAGACCGATAAATTGGGGAGCAGGTTGGTTGTACTCGAGTATATTTATGCGTTTGATCTTTATTGTTATTATCATTAAGCTTATTTTTCGCCATCTCACATTCTTGCGAAATATATCACACATGCATATCTCATATATCGTCGCATAACAGCCGCTGTCATTTTGATAGAAGACTTGTTATTTTGATGGTAATCGTGAGAAATTTGGCACACAATTCAGTCCTCATATATCGCATACCGCAGTCCGGGACTTATAGTGTAATCTATATACATATCAAATCAAGCATATATAGATAAAAGCACACTCTAGTAAGTCATTCTCATTTCTTTGTAGTTTTTGATTTACTCTGCTACATAGCTACCAAGGGGCTTAAATAGAGGGCCTCTGATCTGGGAAAAGCGAATTTGAAGACGCCTTTCATTCACTCGCAATTCGTACATGAGCAGATCCACGTTTAAACAACATATTATACCCACTAGGTAGTATTCACTCTATTCACTCTATTCACTCTCAATCAGGAAACAACATCTTCCTTCCTGGACCTCCCCAAAAGATCCCCTCTCGATATAAAAGATACTTCTTGGACCGGTAATTATAGAGCTCGAAGCTGTAAGGCTACATGCGGCGAGAAGAATGCTACTATCGAACATTCTACTCGGATGGCAGGTCAGGTTAACTAATGTAATTTTAGAGCGTTCGAGACTCGTAGTTATATGTGGTCTGAAGCACCATAAAGTATATTCCAGACGTATATCGACAACAAGAACCCTTCATTGTCATTTCCGTAATTCTTGCTACCATTCCCTATTCTCCACTCCCCAAAAATTCACTACCTCAGTCCACTAGCAAGCTAACGCAAATTGTCCCCCTTCCAGTATTATTTAAGAAGGACCCAACTCAAGGATCATCAAGACCAAAGATTGGAATTAAGGCTAAGAACGATTGAATTGTGAGTTCAAAGACCTGTATTAATTTGTCTTACTCCGATTTTCGAGAGTATTCGGGAACGACAGAGGAAATTGGATGGGGAGATATTGGATATGTCGTCTTAAATTCTTTGGAAACGAGGATAATGTTCATGAAAGTGTTATTTTCATCATTCCGTCTGTCTCTCTTACTACCGATATTTCATCTTATATCGCGCTTCTTTCTTTTCAATCTCCAATCCCTACACGGGAAAGACTGGAGGTTAAATTCACTTTGCGTACCTGGATATACTTTACACCTCAATGGATATCAAGTTCAGAGAGTATCCTTGCTTTTGATAGCTCGTGCACTATTCCCACGGCATACTGGCGTGCTTGGGGAATTCTTAAAATCAGGATTCCAAGTTCTTTTATAACGGCTTAAGCGGTTCAAGATCTGATGAGTCGTGGAAATTGTGCCGTTTGAGTGTATATATGGAATATCAGTGGGTTTGACCCGCACTACTTATATTTGTAAGTTTCAAGGGGACGATTCATATAGGATTTGCTTGATCAGTATGTTACCCAACCAAGGCACAAGGTTAAAATACCCTGGGACAAGTATAAAAACATTGCACCATTAATGCCAGTGCGCACATACGTGCAAGTTTATGGTTTAGAATTAGGAATCGCAACGATGACCGCAGCCGTACTGAACATCCGCAGGGACATGACGCATGCAAATGGGGTGGATGCATTAGGAAGACCACACCCAATTGGGGATATGGCAGCTCACAACGCATACATGCAGGGAATTAAGGATATCCATTTAGTAGAGGATCGAGATGAAGTGCTACTTTATGATAGCGATGAAGTAGATGAAAATATGAACTGAAGTAGAATGGAAACTTATCCAACACACACAGCAAAATCAATAGCTTTCTGTAAGCGTCATAGCATTGTATGTTTTGGCTAATAAATGACAGCAATGTCTACCTTGTTCGTTATCAATGATCATCACCATCATTTCTTCTTCGCTGTTAATATTTCCTGGATTTAGTGATTACATACGTATCCATATAACACATGAAAACCCTATTCCACTTCCACTTTCCGAACTCTATCATATTCTCTCTCTCTCATGTTCGCCCCAATGCCTCTTTACTTCCCATTACTGGAGGTTATCGAAGTTTCTGTCGCAGATTAGCGTCGATTGCATTCACTTCACTCTGCTATTTAACTATTCCTCTCTAGAAATAAAGAATGTGTATGGGTGGGTATGTGTGGGTCCCCTCATCCGATCCCATTTCAAGCTGCTCTCTCATGAATAATTTGATATACATATTTAACATTATCCTCGAGACTTCGGGTGAATTGAATACCGCAATGTGCTGACCTAACATACCTTGTACCGAGGGTGGCCCCATACAGCAATCCATCATCTTTCCCTGATCTTCAGCTTCTCAATCTATACCACTTCACTTATAATACAGCACAGCATCGATGCAAAACCTACCCAATGCCTATTATAATCGAATCTCCATACTATAATTCCTCAAAACAATTTCCCGGCTTGAAAACTCGGGTTTAGATAGAGTGAACTCATGATCTGGATATACTGAGCTAGATCAAGGCCTGCGAGGAGAAGAAATCGGAATTTTTATCGAAGTGATAGAAACATTGTTTGGAAGGTATGCTGTGTCAATGGAAATGGTGTTGGTGTTGTTAAAATGGCAGATATTTTGCACTCTATAGACTACTAGGTCCAGAATTTACTATAAAATGCTAGAAAGATCATTTGCACTAGCATCATTCTTCATTCCTATATCTCTTTTGATAAGATGGGAGGATTAAGGGGATATTAGAATAGAAATTTGGATACAGTTTGACTTCAACTGTCACAAAGAAATACACTGCACTGGCCATAAAACATGAAAAGCATCTCAGTCAGGTAATTCTTCGATACCATATGACATTCCTTTTGAAGATTTGCCAAAGCAGTATAAAAAACATAGCTTAATGTTTAGAAGATTCATACAGTATAATGATATATGGTTAGTATATCTACCTGAGACCTCAGAGATGCCATATTTCAGAGTCTAGACACTATCTAGACCCAAAACCCAAAACCCAAAGCAAATAACTCAACAGACAAAGATTCCAATCTGCTCCAAAAGAGAGAGGTCTTCATATACACCAATACCACCCACTGCCAACCATCTAGAGTAAGACTCAGATAGAAAATGCAAGAGTTTTCAATCTTTAATACTACAATTGTGATGAAATACCTCTCTCTGACTGTTTTGAGCAAAGTCAAACTTCCAAGAATCATCATTAGATAGATATTTTTTTGACAAGTCAGGTGAAGAGAGAATTAGCTTGTCTTCAATTTTGTGGATATTTTTTCACCGGTTAACCTAACCTAGTAGTTGCAGTTGCAGATGATGATGATGATGATGATGATGATGATGATGATGATGAAAATCAATGATGAAAATCAATCACGACATCAATAATCATTTGCCCAATCATATCTAGTTTTCTTTTTGATCATCAATCTTATTGGTATGAATAATAGGGGAGAGGAAAGTCTTTAACGAAGATATAAGGGAATGTATCTGGAGTGAATGTACATACCATACCTATCGGACTTGTACTTTTGTCTAATTTGAAACTTAAATCTAATTACAATCGAAATTGATTAGATCTTCTTCTTGTTCTCAAAATACCCTTTGACAGACAAGTTGTCGTTTTATAAGTCCTAGAATGTCAGGTTGTATGTAACTTTCCCTCATAGAAAAAGACTTTTCTATGGAGAACCAACTGGTCGGAAGATCATCGGTTCTGCATGAACCTGCCTGCCATGCACTGCACTGCACTTCACAAGTCTTAGGTTGGGTCAGTCGGGATAAAGCGGCCGCTGGTTATCAATTTTTCCCCTCCACAAAATTGTTATTATTATTATTTTATCTGCCCCTCTGATCCTCAACCCTTCAAACAACAAAAACCTCAGATTCTTGGGTAAGAATATACCAAATTGCTTAAAACATATCCAAGATATTTGTTTGGATAATATCTTCATCAAAGATGTCTGCCAACGATATCTACCAAACTCCATTGACTTCGCGTTATGCAAGTAAGTCTTTCATCTCTTTGATCTATCCCATCTATCCGATCTATCCCTTGCAGTCCGACAGACCAACATTTTTATATTGACATCAAAACATGCTCAACATTATTCAAAGATTCACAGCTAATTATTCATCTCTTATAGGCAATGAGATGAAGGAGATCTTCTCTGCTCGCAATCGTGCTACAACATGGAGAACTCTTTGGATTGACCTTGCTGAGGCTGAGAAGGAGTTGGGATTGGATATCAGTGCTGAAGGCATTCAACAAATGAAGGAGAACCGAATCATGACAGATAAGGATTTCAAGGTTGCTGCTGAGGAAGAGAAGAAGCGTCGACATGATGTGTACGTTTCTGCGCTTTGAAATTCCCCAATTTCAAATTTGTACTTACTAACCCTTTGTTCTCAGTATGGCTCACGTTCATGCATTTGGTCAAGTCGCTCCAAAGGCTGCTGGTATCATCCATTATGGTGCCACCTCATGTTATTGCACCGATAACGCAGATCTCATCTTCCAACGTGATGCTCTCGATTTGATCCTCCCAAAGTTGGCTACCGTTATTCATAAATTGGCTCAATTTGCTCTTGAGTACAAGGATTTGCCTACCTTGGGTTACACTCATTTCCAACCTGCTCAATTGATCACTGTTGGTCGTCGTGCCTCTCAATGGGTTCAAGATCTTCTCATGGACTTGGAAGACATCCAGAGAGTCAGAGCCGATCTCCGTAAGTCTTCACAATGGTTTCTTGAACTCAATCTTGATCACGTTTCGTTTGCTCTGACCATCTGCTAATACATTTAACTCCAGGTTACCGTGGTGCTCAAGGTACAACTGGTACACAAGCTAGTTTCATGGAGATCTTCAAGGGTGATGGTGCTAAGATTGATCAACTCAACGAAATCCTTTGTGAAAAGGCCGGTTTCCCAAGCTGTTACGCCATCAGCACTCAAACATATTCTCGCAAGGTTGATCTTAGAATCGCCAATGCCCTTTCCAGCTTTGGTGCTACCGCTCAGAGAATTTCAAGCGACATCCGTCATCTTGCCAATTTGAAGGAGTTGGAAGAACCATTCGAGAAGGATCAAATTGGTTCATCTGCAATGGCTTATAAGCGCAACCCAATGAGATCCGAGAGAATTGCAGCTCTTGGTCGTCATCTTGCCAATCTTAACAAGAATGCTAATGATACCTACGCTGCTCAATGGTTTGAGAGAACCCTCGATGACTCTGCCATTCGTCGTATCACCATTCCTGAGATGTTCCTCTCGGCCGATGCCGTATGCATGGCTATGGATAACGTCGTCTCTGGTTTTGTTGTTTACCCAAACCGTATTCATTCTCGTGTTATGGAAGAATTGCCCTTCATGGCTACAGAGGTTATCATCATGAGAATTGTCGCCGCTGGAGGATCAAGACAAGAGGCTCATGAAGAGATCCGTGTCCTTTCTCATCAAGCTTCTGATGTTGTCAAGAAGCAAGGTGGTAAGAATGACTTGATTGATCGTATTAAGGCTACCAAGTACTTCGAACCAGTCTGGGCTGATCTTGATAACCTGATGGATCCAAAGAACTTCATTGGCCGTAGTGCACATTCGGTTGAGAAGTACTGTGGACCCGGTGGAGAGGTTGAAGCTGCTCTCGCGGCATGGCAAAGCCAGATTAAATCCAGCAAGGCAGTCGAGTTAAGTCTTTAAATCAAAATTTGATGATTGACGATTTCTTCCCATGGATGCATAGGTTTAGGGGGCATTGGCGGGAGTTCATGGAGCATGGTCTTTACGCATCTCTACGGTTCAGGGATTTCTAGAATAACATTTGCGGTTCATACCCATTCTATCTTGAAGGCATTGCCTTTAGCAATCATCTTGATAGAAGCTTTGTTTGTATTTTAGTTTCTAGAGGTTACTTTTCGTAAATTTAGCAAGTCGGTATCTTTGATGGCGACTTGATACAAAAACGATATTACATGTTATTTCTGCCTTTGAATCAATAATCGTTGGGTTTTCGCAAATAGGTATTGTTGCGCGCAGCAGTGATAGAAAGGCCGTGGTTGAAATAAAATACCTAAACACACCATGTCATCATCGCCCAGA
This sequence comes from Myriosclerotinia curreyana, assembly GCA_002162495.1. NCBI lineage: Eukaryota > Fungi > Ascomycota > Leotiomycetes > Helotiales > Sclerotiniaceae > Myriosclerotinia > Myriosclerotinia curreyana. Next base: position 10,625 of record NGKJ01000196.1, on the reverse strand, counting down.
GGAATGAAGATGACACTTTCTGCTGTGCAACTTGAACCTCTTAAGGCTGACGGGAAATGTTTCCCGAAATAAGGCGAACACACACTCGAATGCGGAGCCTGGGTTTCCGTGGCCCGCATTATGTTCTCCGAGGTACTGGATTCGTTTTGTAGCATCAGAAAGTATGATATTCGTTGATAGCAGAGTTTGTAATAGATGAGAGAAAAACCGTAAACGTGGGATAAATCTCACCATACGTACAAGGGAGAAGATTATTTCCTCAATCAAAAATCAAAAAGTACACAGGTGCGCGACTTCTTAATGAACATTTTGGAATCAAAGTGTTGAGAATTAGAATTCACATCACATATGTATATGATATTTCCCATCCCCCACCCCCTAACCAAAGATACAGAAACCTTAAGACTTCTCTTCTCTTCGCCTCACCTCACCTGCCCATACCTCGAATAATGAAACTCGTTAGAAAAATATCGATGGCAAAGTCATGAGAGAAGTAGAAAACTTAATCCTCATATGATATGATATGGAGGAATCTTCTCATCCGATATCATTACAGGAGCAAAAGGTTTAAGGAGTTTACATACATCTACACCGCAGACGATAGGAAGGAAGATCTTAGATTTTTACTTCCGGATAAATGAGCTGTCTACCGGTACTTGGTCATGAAAATCCCGAAATCGTCGAGACCATCACGGCGTACGGCGCATACTGCAAAACTCGATCATTGGTTCAGTGGTTGGTATGTTAATTAAGTCCACCTGTTGTGGAACTGGCGCGGGAAATTAATATCTTTGACGCCGCCTGGAGTCTGGACTGGACTCGATCGTGCTATGTTTTCTTTATACGGGAGGGAGCGGAGTCGAATGAAGGGGTAATTAGGAATTTAAGATGGTGAAATTGTATACGTACAGTACGGGGGGATATGATCATATGAAATCGTTGGGTTGGGAGCGAGTTGGGATGGAATGATTGGGACTGGGGGTGCGAGTGCGTCGATGTATTATTTTGGGAGAATGGGGTAGGGTCCTTGTGTGGGTTATTGGAATTTCATATCGCATAACTTTCTCAAAGTCCAGATTGTAATTTAATGGAGATTCATTGTCGGATCGGTTTGGAAACCACGAATGTAAATGATGCGTTGCCTGCTGCTGTTGGGGCCAAGGTTTTGGATATTGTGGTTCGAGATGATCTTGTCGAGTGCTCTCGCACAGCAGGTTTGAAGTTGAAAGAGGAGTTGGAAAGATTGCAGATGGATTATGGGTGTGTTGGAGATGTTCGGGGCAGAGGCTTGATGGCTGGAGTGTAAATTGTGAAGGATAGAGTCACCAAAGAGCAAGCGCCAGAGTTGGGGGTACCGTTTGGGTGAGCTTGGTTTATCTGCAAATCTGTCGACTATGAAGTCGTTCGGAGGGGTTGTTCGTATAGCTCCTCCTTTAACTATTACTGATGAGGAGTTGATGGCTGGACTTCGAATCTTGGGGGAGGCCTTGAGGACTATGCCGGGTACAATGCGGATTAGTTGAAATCAAGCATCGAGGAAATAGTAATTACATCTTATTCTAGAAATCCTGGTTGCTCAAATACTTTTCAAATATGGTAAATGTTCAAAAGAATGATATAAAAATGCTTGCAATAAAGCCACGGATAAGTTGCATGAACTGTCTATCATCAAGCCACGCTCGTAATAATTCAGAATGATAGTTTGGGAAGCTTTGGCTTCCGTCTTGTGAAGTATCTCTACTTTGCACAAGCTATCATGAATACCGTTGTATCCACATTGTGGCAAGTTTACTCCGCACACATTTGACAACGATGAATCCCCTCTCTAAAGAAAATGAACCGCGACCAAAATATCAGCGCGCGATCGATGCAGAAAACGTATGTCAAGATGCGAAGTAGACTTATCATACGGGCCTTGTTGTGTTTGCTGGGATCAAGGGGTAGATTGTAGTCGATCAGAAATTCTAAAGATCCCAGGAGGTGAGATTGCAGCATCCCGTCTTGTATTCGAATAGTATGGAAACATAGAAGTGACTTCAGTGGTTTGGTCCAAACGACTTAGGATATCTGGCTTGGGTCAATCTGCTTCTCCGAGATCTGGAAATGATTTATATTTTTCGATGAAAGAAAATACACCCGAATAATCTGGCCTTCAAAGTCCTGATTATAGTCGATGGGAAAGAGTCAGTGCTAATGCAAATCTGGTATGATTATCGGTCCCATGATTGCAGAAGGTGTTCAACTACTCGAAGGATACACGAAATTTCAAGCTCAACCTAGAACGTCTATTAAAGGACGCCTGTATAATACTATCTCTGATAACCCAAAGGATGATGTGATTTATCTCGGTATTTCTCGACGAAGAGAAGGACTTTCTTCAATTGACCGACTAGGTGAAAAGCAGAAGTAGATATTGGAACAACTTTTGGGACTAAATATCGGCGAAGTTGTCAATCTTTACGGTGCACTTCAATAACTCGTTATGTGTGCTAGATTCTTCTTAGGGATTTTCGCCATATACATCCTAGCTTTCCCATTATTGATGAACGTAATTTCAATCAATTTGTGATGTCCTAGCTTCATCATTGGCATACTGGAGACTTTCCTATATCCTCAAGCAATTCCAAATTCCTCGACCAACGTTATTGATGGAACTTGTAGAGTCACTTTAAGAAGACTTTCTTGTATGAGACTTCTCAACTCTTTTATACTGAACCTGTTGCCTCGATTGTTAGTAATATCTCATCAGTGTGCTGCTCTGGGTTCATAGCCTGGAATTGAATCGTGATCCAAGTAGATGGAGGATATCTGAACACGAAAAGAATTTACGTACTCGTATCTGCTGGGGTGTATTGATCCATGATCGCTGGTGGTCTCCCGTTTGCATTTGATCTCAACCTCTGACCAAGATAACCTACTAGGTCAAGCTTTCCTCATGGTGTACCCGCCTATTTTCGAAAGAATAGATATGATGTCTTGATCCCCAAACTCGATGGACTTCTCATTGACGGGGACCATACAACTTCATGCGCTAGCCCAGCAGAATATTTAGGTATCCTACGATTTACACTGACCGAAGTTCTTGACGATACACTTCCACTAATATATGACTGAAGATGTAGACCCATTACAGAAACCAACAAACCATTACGCCGACTCGAAACTAATCTTGACGGGTGGGAATCTCTTCTAGAATGGCAAACAAATCAAATTAATACTACGCATGTATCAGGCTTAAGTAGTCTGGACTCTGAAGCTTAGCTTCCTTTCTGCTAAGATGCTTAGCCATCGCCGAATAGAATTCCATGTTAGTTCGAACGAATGTGAGCTTGGGGAGATCTTGATACCAATTGTTATACCGAGCGAAATTCATTACCTCGAATAACTTCTAATAGAAGTCTGAGCCTACCACCGCACAATGTTATGTGGATTTGCAAAAGCAATAAAAATATTCCTTGCATATCTAGCTCTAATGCTCACGGAGAATGTTTGATGGATTCCTGAAAGACAAGTATAATAGTAATAATACGAGTAATTGAATCCGATACCAGAAGCCATGATAACACTCTCCCAGAATAAAGATTCGATGATCAATCTGACGATCCCTCAAAGATTGATGATTGATGATTGATAGTGAGTGTATTGTATGTACCACACCGACATCCCCAGCTATCTTATAACTCAAGAATTCTATCAATGAGTTATCAAGTCTTGATTCCTTTCGAGGCTGACCTTGGAAGTTTGACATTGAAACTTGATCATTGCTGGAACTACCCCACATTCGAAATCCCAGCCACCCACCTGCGCACCCATATTTAAGTAATATATATTAAGACAACATTATCCATGCATCGAAAAGATACCATGGCCTGATAGTTCAGTGGTAGAATTCTTGCTTTGGGTTATTAAAATCTCACTTGTAAGAGGTCTCCGGTTCGATCCCGGATTAGGCCCATTGAAGTTTTTCTTTTGCATGAATTTGCTTTTTGCTGGATCTGAACGTGTATTGGGATAATTTTATTTTGCTTGGAGTTTATCGGTGACCATTGGATAATGTAATCCAAGTCCCGTGACCAGACTTACATAATAAAGTTATATTGTCCGAAATTTCATTCAAAGAACATGAACGTCGTCCCTTCTTTTCGCACTTCTCGACGGTAAAGGTAAGGAGTGGTAGTTATCTGTATAAAGCTAGGTAGGTAGTATGTTGTGTTATTTTGCTACATCTTGGTTACTTTCATTCACTCAAATATTTTGAATAGTTACAAATCCTTCGGTTTTCTAAGGTGGCACATTCTCTCCCACCTATTTGCGTGGTTTGTGCTGCACTCACGGTTTGCGCTTTTTATGCGTTGACTCGCCACTTTTAGGATGATATATCTATGATCTTTCTAAAAGTCTATCTCTAATTCCTTTTGAAATCTTAAACTAAGTTTTCTTTTCTAACAAATTTGACTTTTAGTAGAAGTCGCATTCCTAAAGTTATTTATCTATCATCCATCAATCATCAATCATCATGGATCAAAAGAAAATGACCATCCCAATAACAAACAACGACACAGATAGCATCAATTCCCAGAAGGTGGATATAAGTACTTCTTATAATCCCAAATTTATCACAACATCTTATTTATTATCTAATCTTCATTGTCCCTCTTGTGTTTCGATCATTCAAAAGGTCCTTTACGCATTATCTCCTCGACCAAAGGAAGTTACACCATCTCTCATGTCATCATGGGTAACTGTTCAGCATCAAAAGAATCTTTCGACTAAAGCTATTCGGAAGGCTCTAGAATCAGCGGGATTTGACATCTGCGATGTTACGTCTGAGGAAGATAGTAGCGTTGCAAAGTCACACATACTGCACGATACCGATACCGATGCAGGTTACCTAGACCAAGTTCTTCAAAAATGGGTAGCCACGAAAAGACCTCCGAAAGACCAGTTTTCATTGTCTCACCTTGATCCATATTTTGAACGACACCTAGAGAATTGCGAATTATGTCGTCGGGAAGCAACCACTGGAGACAATGTTTCGAAGAAATTGGGACAATCAAATGTTCTTCAGCTCTCACCACAATCTGGGCCTAGCAATTGGAATAACGGTACAACAGATATGGTCGTTATCGATTCGATCTCTTCTAAAATCTTTCGAGCGTCACTGGCTATTGGTGGGATGACATGTGCAGCTTGTGCCAATAATATCACGGTAGGATTGAAGAAGAAGTCATGGGTAAATGACGTCGTTGTCAATCTCATCTCGAATAGTGCTACAGTCGACTTTGACGATGAAAAATACACGTCTCAAATAGTTGAAGAGATCGAGGATCTTGGGTATGATGCTGCCTTGGATAGCGTTGTTGATTTGAAGCCGGAGCCTCAGAAACAAAAAGTGACGAGAACGGTGGAGATTATGGTGGATGGCATGTATTGTGGCCATTGCCCTCCACGAATTAATGACAGCTTGAGAAGTTTCGGCGATAAGATTACTGTGGAGAGAGCTCTAAGTTTAGGGGCCCCAATACTCAAATTAAGTTACATACCATCAGCACCTAATTTCACGATTAGGCAGATTCTTGCCACAATTTCCGCTGTCGAAGAAGGATTCAACCCAACGATATATCACCCACCTACTATCGAGGAACGATCTAAAATTATCCACAAACGGGAGCAACAGCGAATATTACTTCGAGTTATCGTCACCTTTATCATCGCCATTCCTACTCTGATTATTGGTATTATTTTCATGAGTCTGGTACCATCGTCTAATCCTCTCCGAAAATTTCTTATGCAACCTCTAAGGGCCGGTGTCAATCGTGCGCAATGGTCTCTTTTCATCATGGCTACTCCAGTATACTTTCTTTGTGCCGATGTCTTCCATAGACGAGCTTTGAAGGAAATGCGATCGTTATGGAGACCTGGCAGCACCACACCAATCTTCCAGAGATTCTATCGTTTTGGAAGCATGAATATGCTCATGTCACTGGGTACCACCATTGCCTATGTTTCTTCCGTGGCTCAATTGATCGCCGCAGGAGTTCACCCAAATGCTATGGCGGATGATGGTTCCTTCTATTTCGACTCGGTTGTCTTCTTGACTTTGTTTTTACTTGTTGGGCGTCTTATCGAAGCTTATAGCAAGTCAAGGACTGATGATGCTGTTACAATGTTAGGGAAGTTAAGACCTACGAAAGCACTTTTGATTGTCCCAGCTTCTGGGGAACATTCGACAACGTCAAATGACCAAAAGGACATTGTTGGGGGTTTCAATGTCCCATACTCTGAGGAATCTTCAAAAACCGCAAATGACGAAGGGTCTATCATAAATGTGGACGTCGATTTACTTGAATTTGGTGATACCATCAAGGTCTTACATGGTGGTTCCCCAGCTTGTGACGGTAGGATCATAAAGGGCGAGACCAAATTTGATGAATCAAGTTTGACAGGAGAGGCAAAATTAGTTAAAAAGAATGTTGGTGATGAAGTATTCTCTGGAACTGTCAACAAGGAAACACCGGTGACTGTCAAAATTACTGGCGTTGTCGGTTCATCAATGCTCGACCAAATCGTCAAAGCAGTTCGTGAGGGACAAACCAAAAGAGCACCCATGGAACGAATCGCCGATACCTTAACCGGATACTTTGTACCTGTCATTACTCTCATCGCTATCATCACTTTCATCGTCTGGCTTTCTTTAGGACTTTCAGGAGCCTTACCAGATGACTATCGTGGTTCTAGTGGTTGGGCCGTTTGGGCTCTTCAATTTGCTATCGCGGTCTTCGTCGTGGCATGTCCTTGTGGTCTAGCATTAGCTGCTCCTACCGCATTATTTGTTGGTGGGGGTCTTGCAGCTCACCATGGTATTTTAGTGAAAGGTGGCGGTGAAGCATTCGAGAAAGCAAGTATGCTGGATTGTGTTGTTTTTGATAAGACTGGTACTTTAACCCTTGGAGGTGAACCCAAAATTACAAACTACGAGTTTGTCATGAATAATGGGATTGTTCCGGGCAGTGAGGATATCTCAAGCGCTCAGAATTTCCCAAATTTTGAGAATGTCTCGAAGGATCAGATCATCTCAAACGATTTAAGTTTCTCAAGTAAAATGATTGTCTCAATGAACGACAAAGAACGAACTCTACTTGCTATGATTAAGGCCGCGGAGGAGAACAGTAGCCACACTGTGGCTAAAGCCCTTGTCTCGTTCTGTTCCACCAAAGGAAAGGCCCCTAGTCCTCGCTTACTAAGCATCGAAGAAATCCCCGGTTACGGCTTGAAAGCGACATTCGATATGGAACTACTAATAGGCAATGAGAAGCTACTCATCGATCAATATGGCGTCAAAATAACCCCTTTTCATCAATTGAAGATCGATAATTGGAAATCACAGGGTAAATCAATCGCTCTAGTTGCTTGTTCACAGGCTGAAGGCTCTTACGAACTCGCCGCTATCTTCGCCATATCTGATCCTATTCGTCCAGAGGCTATTTCCATCATTTCAGCTCTCAAGGCTCGTGGAACAGATGTTTGGATGCTCTCGGGTGATAATGCTATTACGGCTATTGCTATTGGCCACCAAGTTGGCATACCTTCATCTAATGTCATCGCGGGGGTTCTTCCTTCTGAGAAAGCTAAACAGATTTCCTATCTCCAGAGATCTCTCCATTCACGTCGCTCCAATAAAAGCAGTTCCTCTACACAAAGAGCCCTGGTGGCAATGGTCGGCGATGGAATCAACGATTCTCCTGCCCTTACCGTCGCAGATGTAGGAATCGCAATAGGATCTGGTTCCGACATTGCTATTTCATCCGCAGAATTCGTACTAGTTTCTAGTAACCTCAATTCATTGATTACACTCTTAGATCTCAGCAAGATGGTATTCCGAAGAATCAAATTCAACTTCGCATGGGCGTTGATTTATAATCTCGTGGCGTTGCCGGTGGCGGCAGGCGTTTTTTATCCGATTGCTAGTGGAGGTCATCATGTGAGATTGGATCCGGTTTGGGCGAGCTTGGCTATGGCGTTGAGTAGTATTAGTGTGGTCATGAGCAGTTTGGCTCTGAGGAGTAAGGTGCCTGGGTTGGGGTTTAGGGGGAGAGCAGAGGTAGATGGATAGACTCGTGGATACTCCATTGTCCAGGGGACGGTGGAATAATAGAAACATTAATATATCAGAAGCTTTTTGCATATTTTGAGGCATTGAAGACTTGAGAGCTGTCTACTCTCGGCATCTGGAGTCTGGACCAAAATAGCAAAGCTCTATGAGATTCCCAATCAATTCTCATTTACAAACATGAAGATGCTACACAAGAAACCTGAACCTCCATCATGACCAACCACTACTTTTCCACTTCTCCTTTGGAAGGATTTTCCATATAGATTTCATCTACATTCACGCTTGATCATCTAATATACAAATATTAAGGTAGTCAATACAACATAAACTCAACTCTTCGGAGTAGAGTTCGGAGTAATATAACGTTGGGCATTCGATGTGAGTATGAACCAAAAGTGGATGCTAGGACTAACTGTTTCACTAGAAGCTAAACCACAAAGTCCACGCGCGTATATATTGAAGAAATTGGAAATCACGGAAGAGTTGAAAGATTTCAACCTCAATTCATTTAAATGGCATTCCTATGATTAAAAAATATTTCGTTTCCCCATCAACTAGCATTCAAATTCTCAGTCTGAAAATTTGAACGGAGCGCTATTCATAGCTTCCTCAACACCCCCTCCCTCCCTTCATCTGCTATTGTACATCCTTCCATCTCTTATCCTATTCGCTACAACATACTGCGTTCTAATATTCATACTGTTCATAAAATTTTCCCCGTCCCAATAATCTGTGGAAATGGTTGATGGGTTGGTAGGTATGGTGATATCTTCAATACGACTTGATGTTGGTGGATCCAGGTTGCGGGGATATTCGGCGGGAAATTCGACGGGAATTTCTCTTCGGCTTTTCTCCTGAAGCGAGTGGAATGGGTTTGGAGGAGGGGTGGGGTGGATATGGGGTCTGGGGAATGGGTTGAATGAGATGGATTCTTTGAATGGGTGGGAGGTTTGAGAGGTTTGAGGGTGAGTGTGAGTGTGAGTGTGAATGAGGAGGGGGGTGATGGGAGGGAGGGAGTTTGACTCCGTGGGTATGGTGGTAGATGTAGATGTGAAGGTGGATTTGTTGGGGTTTATTATTGGATCGCGTTTAGTTTTTAGGTCGGTGTGAGTAGTTCCTGAGGAGTTCTTCAGCTTCTTTTGAAGTTCCGACGTCGTAGGTTCCAAAACTGGAGGTGAGACATTTGAGGAAACTTCAACAGCATCTAACCTCCCCTGAACCTTGTGACGTTGAACACTCTTCGTCCTTCGAGCTTTGGACTTCCCCTTCTTAATCCCCGATATCATCTTCAAGGAACCCGTGATTGTCCCATTATTTTCCATCTTTTTAGCCGGGATAGATTTCACTATGCCTGAAATTCAGTAAGCCCCCTCTGATGTGTGTCATGACAGACGACAGAAACTCACTACCTAATCTCAAAACATCTTCAAGTCTTCCACAAACACATGTTGAGAGTTGGTGTTCACAACTCTGCATCGGTCTTCCAGGTTTACGCACCTACAACGTGGGGAGTCAATAATTACCCATCAAAAAGACCTTGAAAGAAAGATGACGATTCCAAGCAATAATGAGAAATGAAGAGAATATAACATTCCAGATAAACCATGCAAACCGAAACTGGAAATTGAAGGATGCGATATGAAGAAATGATCTATCTTACTTCGACAAGTACCCGATCAGAGTGTTTACATGATGTTGCTCTATGTCCTCGAACACACGGTTCACTACGAGTGTAAACTTATTATCCGTTCTCGATAAGTGATCAAGAAGAATGAAGTTCGGTTGGAGAGCATGACAACTTACCAGGAGTATTTTTTGTCGTTGATAACCGGCATGATGAATCATGATCTATAAGAAAGTATTATAGTCACCTGTGGGTCGGGAAAATGCGTCCAACTTTGGATATGTTGAATCTATAACTGACTGACTGATTGACTGACTGACTGACTGACCAACCGAGTTTGAAACTTCAAGCTTAAAAAGAAACTAAAGAAAGATCAAGGATGCGGGAAAGAAAGACGAGATGAATGAATCACCTCAAAACCACATGTACACCTATCCCTTCAACTTCTACCTTTTGCCCCAAGAACTTGAGATACCGAATGTATGTAGTTCCATGTAACCAACCGTGTATAATATAAACACCCAAAAAATTCCACTCACTTCCTAACCCTACTCCGTGCACAGCTCCCAAGCTGAAAATTAGATAAAAATATCCGTCTGTTGTTTAGTAAGATATATTTGCTCACCGTCACAGCTCTCACAATCAATCACTCTCACCCAGCCAACTATTCCTCTCATTTGAGTCATGTGTCATTATTCAACTTGTCACAGCCCCCCGCCAATCAATCAATCCAGCATCTCCACAGCTAGTAAACTTGTGTACCTCAAATAACATGCTCGCCAAGCAAGATATTGGGAATGAGCGCATTAGCATTAGCGCCACATGCTGCATGCGCTATTTTGCGTGAGTTTTGCTCGAATAATCGGAAAGTTTTTTTCGCTAAGGGGA
>NGKJ01000195.1:26329-39244 GCA_002162495.1 Myriosclerotinia curreyana | reverse complement strand
TTATAATAATATATAAATCTAAATTATTAATTTAATTATTTATATATATTATTTTATTAAAAAATATTTTTTTATATAAAATTTATTATACAACAAAAACCTATTAATAAAGACTTTATAAATATATATAAAAAATAGTTTTATATAAAACCTAATAAATTTTTTAATATCATTATTATTATATAAGTTTTAAATAACTTATAAAGTTTGTAAAATATAAACTTATTAATATTATTAAAAGATTATTAAATATATATTTATATTAATAATACTTCGTATATAAAATAATTTATTAGAAATTTTTTTTATATAAAATCAATTATATAATAAAAACTTATAAATAAAGATTTTATAAATATATAAAAGAAATAAGTTTAAAAGTTTTAATAATATATAATTTTTTAATATTAAAGCTTATAACTTTTTATAAGTTTATTATAAATTTAACTTTTTTAATATTATAAAGTTTTAATATTATAATTATAAAAGATAAACTTTATAAATATAATATTAAATTTTATAAAAAGAAATATCAAAAGATTACTCTTATTAGAATCGAGAATGTATGATTTTTCCCTTGATTTCTTCACCTAACTTCTTCATCTAACTTCTTCACCTAACTTCTTCATTTAATTGTTTATTAAATTTTTCATTTAACTTTGTATCTAACTCTTCACTTAATAACTCTTTATCTAATTATCTACTCAATTCTTTACTTAACTCTCAATTTAACCCTTCACTCAACTTTCTACTTAACTTTCTATTTAATTTACTATTTAACTCTTTATCCAACTTACTACTTAACTCTTCATCTAACCCTTCATCTAACCCTCCGCTTAACTCTCCGTTTCATTTTACATTTAACTCTCTACTTAACTTTTTATTTAACTCTCTACTTAACCTTTCATCTAACCTTTTATCTAACTTCTCTATTTAACCCTTTATTTAACTCCCTATCTAACTCCCTATTTAACTCTCTTCCTAGCCTTTTATTTAATTCTTTATTTAACCCTTTATTTAACTTTCTACTTTACACTCTTTTTTACACCTCTTTCTATCTTCTTCTCTACCCTCCTCCTTATACCCCTCGTTAAACCCCTTTCTATACCCCTCTTTATACCCCTCTCTATACACCTCTTTATACCCCTCTTTATACCCCTTTTATACCTTTTTTTATACCCCTTTTTATACCCCTTTTATACCCCTCGCTAAACCCCTCTTAATTATAATTCTCATATTATTTAACTTTTTATATAATGTACAATATACTACTCATCATCATCATTATCATCATCATCAACCATAACTATAACTATAACCACCATCACCATTATCAACCATTAGTATTAACAATTACTATTATATATAAAAATAAAACTCTCTCCATCTCCCTCTCCCTCTCCCTCTCCCTCTCCCTATTCCTTTCCCCTCCTCACAACCTCACAACCTCATAGTTTCATAACTTTATAACCTTATAACTTCACAACCTCACAACCTCACAACTTTATAACCTCACAACCTTACAACCTTATAACTTTACAACTTTACAACTTTACAACCTTATAATTTTACAACTTACAACCCACAACCTACAACCTCACAACTTACAACTTTATAATTTACAACTTCATAACCTTACAACCTTACAACCTACAACCCACAACCTACAACCTCACAATCTACAACTTCACAATCTACAACCTACAACCTACAACCTATAACCCACAACCCATCATCAACCATCCCAACCTACAATCAACTATCCCAACCTACAACCCATCATCCCAACCTACAACCCATCATCAACTATCTTAATTTACAATTAATAATCAACTATTAATATCCTAATCTATAATCAAATTCTACTTTATACTTATTATATCCACCAAATCCATTAAATTCATTTATCCCATCTCATCCTATTTATTACTATCACATATATCCTATCCCATCCCATCCCATCCTATTCATCACCATCACATCTATTCAAATCTATTACTATCCTATCCTATCCTATCCCATCCATCTATCTCATCCATTTCATCCATCCTATCCATTCCATCCCATCCCATCTTATTACCATCCCATCCCATCCTATTCTATTCTATCACTATCCCATCCTATCCATTCCATCCCATCCCATCTTATTACTATCCCATCCCATCTTATTACCATCCCATCCCATCCTATTCTATTCTATCACTATCCCATCCTATCCCATCCCATCCCATCCCATCCATCCTATCCCATCCTATCCTATTCCATCCCATCCCATCCTATTCCATCCCATCTCATCCTATTCATCCTATTCTATTCTATTTATTATCTCATCTTATATCCCATTTATTTTATTACTATATTAATTTTATTCTATTTTATCTTATCTATCTTATTTATCCTATTCAAATCTATTCCATCCCATCTCATCCATTATTATCTCATCTATTCAAATTCATTACATCCATCCTATTCTATCCCATCCCATTCTATCCCATCCCATCCCATCCCATCCCATCCCATCCATTCATCTTATCCATTACTACATATTCACATCATTCACATCATTCACATCATTCACACCATTCACATCATTCACATCATTCACATCATTCACATCATTCACACCATTCACACCATTCACATCATTCACATCATTCACACCATTCACACCATTCACACTATTCACATCATTCACACTATTCACACCATTCATACTATTTATATTATTTACACTATTTATATTATTTACACTATTTATATTATTTACACTATTTATATTATTTATATTATTCATACTATTTATACTATTTATACTATTCACACTATTCACATTATTCACATTATTCATACTATTCACACCATTTACACTATTCATATTATTTATACTATTCATACTATTCATATTATTCATATCATTCATATTATTCATATCATTCATATTATTCATATCATTCATATTATTCATATCATTCATATTATTCATATCATTCATATTATTCATATCATTCATATCATTCATATTATTCAAACCATAGAACAATGAATAATTAATAGTGATTAATGAATAGTGAATAGTAAACAATAAATAATGAATATAGTAAACAGTGAACAGTAAACTATAAACTGTAAACCATAAACTATAAACTATAAAAAGAAAAAACAACCCCCTCTCCTCCCCCAAAGCAAAGGCAACATCCATCACTAAAATTAGAATAATCTCCTACTCCCCCCTCAAACCCTTTCACTTTCTCCCTCCAAAGACTCTAGCGACTAACACATTACAACAAGGAGTCCTCAATACACCATACCAATAGCTTCATAACATATTCATATGAACAACATTATTCCATTACCAACACCAACCGTAATCATAACCCACCAACCATCTTACCACCCCACCAACCAACATCTTACCACCCCACTAACCGACATCTTACCACTCCATCAACCTCATCTAAACCACAGAAGAATTTCCAACATGCGTTCCCGTCGTCGCTCCCGCAAATGCCGCATCATTAGCTGCATGATTGGAATGATGAGCCGTCGCAGCTGGAGTATTATGTTCATTCCCATTTCCATACCCCGCATTTGCATTTGCATTCGCATTCGTATTCATTCCCGTCGTCGTTGCTGTTGTTCGCGAATTATTATGAAGACCATGTGCATCCTTCTCCCTAAAAGTTGTTGGCTGCTCATCATAATCTCTAATATGAAGTCCTAGATGTGCCGGATCGATATTGCGATGACCAGCCAATAGGAGTATACCAAATCCGACCTTGGCGAGGACATCAAGGACACCGTAGAAGACTGCTTCCGAGTCACCAGAGATGACATTTCCACCTTCGGAAAGACCCCAGGCAATAGGGTAGAGGAACCAAAGGAACATGGTGACGCCACCACAAGTCCAGTAGACTTTGTTAACTTGTGTTCCGAGGGCTTTGGCATGATGTGCACCAACGAAGAGAATGTTATAGGCGATACCAAAGAGAGCAACCATAGCGAAGACAAAGTAACCCCATTTGTAAGATGATGATACGAGGGCACCAACAAGACCGGTAATGATCATAACCTCATCCAAGAAAATCGTATATAAGATTGTAGGCCATGGAAGACCAGCAGTCAAGAGGATATCTAGGAGTAAAAGCTAGAAGTCATGAATTAGCATATGAATGAAACGAGGGACTGAACTTGTTGATGAACTTACAGGAGTGGTAACCACCCAATCAATATATCTCACGTAGAAGATTTCTCGATACACACCACGAACTTTGGGATTGCTACGTTGAAATTCTTGAATGATAGCCGCATATCCCAAGTTTGATGCCATGGTGAAATATGCCACGGTAGCAGTCAAAGTAATAGCGGCCGTGATATAATGAAAAACACGTTTGCTTCTTGGAACTCGGAAACTGATACCAATGAAGCATAGAGTTGCAAAAGCCATTATGGCAGTGATGGCCCAATACACATCACTTCCATGAGATGTGATGTTGATATCACTACTGGTTGGATAATGGAAAACATTTGGATTTGCGTTTAATGAGCTGGATCGTTTTTCCAACATTTTGAAGGAAGATGATGAAGGGAGTTTTCAGAAAGGAAATATTGTTAAAAGTTCACGATATAAAAGGGTATAAGTAAGATCAAAACCCAACAAAATATGCGTAGTCGTAGTCTGGAATGTTTTTGGATGAAAAGGTTTAGAAGAATAATTAGTTGGGAATGAAGTAATTAAGTAATTTATACTCATAAGTAAGAAAAAATGATCATTTAACCTACTAGATAAAGTAGGTAGTTACTACCTTATTAGTTGAATTTCCTATGTTTGTTTTGATCATCCCGATCATCCCTCCCTCATATACCTCATAACACCTCACCTCATACACCTCATACCTTATACCTTATACCTTTTACCTTCTTACCTCTTACCTCACTAGGTAAGGGAAAGTACTACCTACTACCTACCTACTGATGATCAATACCATTTATAGATTGACAAGCTGCAATCGTCATCGTCATCGATATCGGAACTAATAACTAGAAACCAAGACTTTCCAATAATTACATAATAAAAAAGCCATTTTTTGAATTAAACTCAACAACTCAGACCAATAATAAATTCATAAACCAATAATAATTACCCTTCCCGGGGGGCCACTGCCGTGGAGGCTTTTTCGCTTCGCTCTATTTTGACTACAGTACTTAAGTTGTAAGTTGGTTAGATTAGATTATATAAATGTAAATAAATAGTTAATAATAATATAACATTTAATCCTAATAGAAATTCCCTTACTGATTAAATACTTACTACCAACAACCGTTTATAGAACTTAATTATTCCAAAAAGAAATAAAAGTAAAAAGAAAATATCCAATTCGACCGTTTAAGGGATGGTAATATTAATAATAATTATATCGATACTACTTAAGATAATAGAAAGGGCCTTTTTATGTTGTTTGTGTTTTGTTGTTGTTATTGTTGTTGTTGTTGTTGTTAAACATATAAACGATTAACGATGAACGATGTCCTTTCAGTGGAGACTCTGAATCGAAAGTACCAAAGCTCAAAGCTTAAACTCAATTCTTATTAATTAATTATTAACCTTAAATCTTAACCTAAACCTTACTTAACCTTAACTTTAACCTTAACCTTAGCCGTAAATCATACCTACCTACCTATATACCAGTTACCGGTATACATGCATATTCATGCATGTGTAACCTTAACAGACCACTTTGGACCCACCCACCCAATATCCACTAGGGGATCCAAGATAATTTATTATCTAATCTTATTACAGGACATCCATCTCTCTTTAATCCCATCAATCCCATCAATCCCATCAATCCCATCAATCCCATCATCTCCAAAACCCCCTTTAAACCTCATACATAAACCTCATACACATACCTCAAACCTCAAACAATATAGCTCATGTAATATAGTTCGAAAATGTATTCTCCCCCCCCTCCCTTTTCTTTCCTTTCTTTCCCTTCCCCTCCTTTCCCTTCCTTCCCCTCCTTCCCCTTCCCCTTCTTTTCTTTCCCTTCCCCTCCTTTCCCTCCCCCTCCTTTCCTTCCCCCTCCTTCCCCTCCCATCTCTTCCAAAAGTAAAAGTACCTACCTACTTACCTACCTACTTACCCAGTATTACCATACAACTTACAATTCTAGCCAAGTTTGCTTATTATTCAAATAAGTAGATAGTTTATTTACTAAAATACTACTACTATTACTACTATATGATATACTAACACATCAATAACCTCAACAAATCCATCTATTCATACATACATACATACATACATACATATCAATACAACATCAAGATTTAAATACAACATCAAGATTCAAATACAACATCAATACAACATCACAAATTAAACCACTACAAACCATCATATCCATCGTTACATACATCGTCACACACACCATATATCGTCACACACATCATCATTACAACCACACCATCAACAACCACACTATCAACGAAACACAAATTCAATCAAACCCGGTTATCAACGGATCGATCACTTCACTCACTCACTCACTTCACTTACTCACTTCACTCACTCACTCACTCACTCACTCAACCACACCACTCATCATTCATCCACACCACTCACCACTTATTAAAACATCCATCCATCCATCCATCCATCCATCCATCTTCAATTTTCAATCTTGGCAATGAAATTCCCTCCCAACCTAGATCAACGAAAAGACTTAACTGTGAATGTAATATACATACATACCCTAGCCTAGATACTCTAGCTTAGATACAATACCTAAGAAGTAAATACCTAAGAAGTAAATACCTAAATACCTAAATACCTAAAAAGTAGATACCTACTAGATACCTAGATAAGTAGGTAAATAGCATTCAACTACCTAGGTAGCCTACACTCAATTCGCCTACTTAAACAATAAGTATCTAATACCTAATAATTACTACTATCATTAACCAGCAATTATTAATCAATTACCAACCATCAACCATTATTATCACACTACCACCAACCAAACCACCAAACCAAACCAAACCGACCACCTCCTTGCTCAATAATAATGCATGCATGCATCCATGCATCCATCCAAAACCACAATCAATTATAAATTATAGATGATTCTAGATCTCCTACTTACCTAATTACCTAACCCTATCCATCAACCACCCCATCAACCAACCAACCCATCAACCAACCAACCCATCAACCACCCCATCAACCAACCAATCCATCAACCAACCCTAATCGATCTATTTACCCTAGTAGGTAATCAATCCATCATGATCAAGTTGAGACGAGAGACGAGAGATGAGAGTGTGTGTAAAGACAAATGATAAATTTGATAATACCGATATGTTATGTAAATTTGATACTGTATCACTGTACTGTATCATTGTACTGTATCACTGTACTGTATCATGATATCCCTCTCCCTCTCCCACTCCCACTCCCACTCCCACTCCCCCATCCCCTCTTCATCTCTTCATCCCACAAAACCACCAAATTACTATTAACATAACCCATCGTAAGAATCAAGACCACCAACGCCAATATGCATATCCCTATATTACTCAACAAAGGTTTTTCCCGAATAATTCGATCCAAATTACTCGTTCCTTTTCCTTGTGTGACCCCTTCATCTTGAACTACATTCCCTTTACCCCTCCAAGGAATTTCCATCGCCAGATCCTCGAGAATCTGGGTACTGGTAATCTTGGCTCCACCTAGAACAATAGGGACACCGGTTCCCGGGTGTGTAGATGCACCTACAAAGTATACCCCCTTGATCTCGGCATGTTGAGTCTTGGGGCGAAATGCAAGAACGTTAAAGAAAGAGTGAGAAAGCCCGAGGATAGATCCCTTATCGAGATTAAATCGTGATTCCCATGATGTAGGTGTATTCAATTCTTCATGAATGATGAGAGGTTCGAGTGGTCCACATTTCGTGCGTGATTCGATTGTGTGTAGAATTCTTTGACGAGTAGATTTCACAATGGTCTCCCAATCTTGTTCTTTTAGGATGCCAGCACCAGATGTGGTAGAGGGGTCACCTTTAGGTGTAGCCGAATTGAGAAGGTGACCAACTGGAACGAGGACCACGATAGAATCTTTTCCTTTCGGAGCGGCTGTCGAATCGATTCGTGAAGGTACATTCACATAAAATGAAGGGTCATCGGGAATAGACTGTCTATCAAAGATTGAGTCGAATGATTCGCGATATTCATCTGCGAGAAATATATTATGTGTGTTGAGTTGTGGGACTTTTTTAGAGAGGGCCCAGTAGAAAGAAATCGAGCTGCAAGAACCTGCTCGTTTCTGTAAAGATTTGGCGTAGGACTTGGATTTGGAGGAAGGAAATAAATTATTGTAAGCATAGACTAGGTCAGCATTAACAACGACAACATCTGCATCAAGCTTCTTGCCGGAAGATAGAAGAACTCCTGTGGTAGTTTTGCCGTCATCGGAAGTCAATACCGAAGTAACTGGTGAATTGAGTTGAATATCAACACCCAAACGTTCGCATATCCGAACCAAAGCTCCAACGACAGCATGAAACCCACCAACTGGGTACCAAATACCTTCAGCAAGTTCCGTGTATTGAAGAAGAGAATATGTGCCAGGAGCATCGAATGGTGACATTCCCATATACATGCTCCCGAAAGTAAAAACCCTTCTTAGTCTCTCGGTCCAGAAATACTTTGAAGCCCGAGAATATATACTTTCGAATGGATGAAGAGCAAAGACATTGAGGAGGAAGCTAGGTCGTAGCATGTTGAATATCGATGTAAAGTTCTTATGTAGAACCTCCCGCACACTCAATTCGTAATGTCGATGAGCTTCTCCAAGCCATTGTAGATATCTCTCAAACCCATCCTTTCCCTCCCATTTCTCAATCTCCCTCTTCATTACACTCGCATCCGTACTAAGCTCAAACTTTTCTCCATCACCAAACCACAAATTATAATTCGGTTCGCATTTCAATAATTCCACCCCTTCATCCTCAAGTGAAGTATCGAGATCGTGAAATGTTTCTTTGAACATTTTTGGGAGAAGTAAAAGGGAAGGCCCTTGATCGAATCGATATCCATCATGATGAATTAAACTGCATCGACCGCCTGTAAAATTATTCTTTTCAAGTACTGTGACGGAAAATCCTGCTTTTGCGAGTCGTGCTGCCGTCGCAATTCCACCAACTCCTGCTCCTATTTCACAAATTCCATCAGTTCATTGAGTACCGGTATCAAAGTTTATAGGGAAAATGATGTTGAGCGTGGGGTAGAAATGGTACTCACCAATCACAATGGCAGTTTTCTTGGTCTCTGCTTTCGCCATTGTAGGTTATTTATTGAAGTTGAAATAAATATATGATGGTACGAATACCAGTAAAATTTGAAGTTATTCACATGTTGAATAAGTCGCCGGTAGATAAGATATTAATGCAGGTTTAGGTACGATAGACTTCAAGATCCTGGGGTTGGATCGGATCGAAGTGTAAAAAAAGTGTCAATGCTCCGTAATCTCTTACAAGGTATAATCTTAGTGCAATATTCATGTGATCCAAGCTCAACCTCCTCGGATAAGAATTCGTATTCGTAAATCAATCAACAGAGAGGAGAGTTCAACCATTTCCATTTACGGAATTTACGGAATATCATTTGATGCTACAATACTACATACACAATACAAAAATCATTCTCCGCTCCGATCCGATCCGCTATGAATTATAAATTTTAACCCTAAATGATATGCTGGAACAGACCTATTAAGTACAGTGGTCATGGTATCTCAAGAAGCTATTAACCCTAACAACCCTAACCTTGACTTAAAGCCTTCCAAGCAACTCCAATACGCCTCATCTTCGGTACTGTCGCTCGACCTTGTTTGACTTTATATCCTCTCTCTTTCATTACTCTTCCTATCTCGACATAACTTTCAACGACCACTCTCATCGATACCCTAGCATCTTCTGGTATTTGTTCAATAGCAGGACGAGCCTCTCGATAGATGCCAAAGGCCTTTTCCAGTAATCTCCCTCGTAGTTTGTCAATCAGTGGTCCTGTAGGATTTTCCAACACGTGTTGTGGTTTCAAGTTTGCTTCCTTGAGCCATGAGGTTGGAAGATATACTCTTCCGATTGCAGCATCTGCTGCCACATCTCTACATATGTTGATATACTGTAAAGCAATACCCATCCGGGCTCCAGCAGAAACGAGATCATTCCTTCGATGAGATAAAATAACGCTTGAAGTATGGTAAAAAACTAACTCCAAGCACATCTCAGCTACCGTTCCAGCAACTCTTGTGCTATATGTACTAAGATCAAGTTCATTTCTAATCGGAAAGCTCCCAGTCTCATTGCCTGGATTTGGTTGCTGAAATTCTAAATCCGTCTTGAATCCTGCTAGTAACTCGTACAAAGGCTCAGATGACAAAATGTGAGTTGGTAAAAGACGGAGGGCCGAATGGGCAAATGGTGGAAAGGTATCCGCAATCCATGTGTAGAGGTCAGGACGCCACGAAGCAGTTATGCTGGTAGTTTCTTTTGGTCCGTACACTAGGTCAAGATAGTGTGTGAGTTTTGTGATCCATTTTCGAGCTTCAGAATTGTTGTTTGCCTCATCAACAAGATCATCTGCTACTCTACAGAAAGAGTATCTAATCCATATCAGTAAGGGTTAAAGCAAAGACTAGAGCGCTATACATACAAGAGAATCAAATCAATTCGAAGACGACCGTGAAATGCGGAGCTGGCCAGATAGAAGCTCCTACTCTTTTTCCTCAATATGTCCACAGATTCCTGGATACCTTCAATGCGGAGATTATCGTACTCGCATGTGTCTGTTAAAAGTGCACGCACAAGCATTCTTGGGGAAGGATATGGTGGAACAGTCGAGAACAATGTAGGAAATGTGAACAAAATTGCCAACGCGTGATCGAAAGCTACGAGGCCAAATACAATAAGTATGTTAGTTGCGAGAAAAAACACAGCCTCTTCAATGTCAAGTCCGTCCCACAGGTGCAAACCGAATTTCGTCCCTGTTTCGATTGTCCACGTGCCCCTTTTCAGTGCCAACGTATCAACTATCCATAAATACAAGGTTGGTAAAGCAATTGGCAATAGAGTACTTGTATAGGGAAGTCTAATCAAGAACTGGTGTGAGAGACTCCATAGCAGAAGGGCGAATGGTCCTGCCCAGACCAGAATTAATCCCAGATATGTTCCCTTGCCATTTTGAACAATGAGGAGTCCTCCTATTGCGATGAGAGATCCAAGGATTAGTTGACCCAAGTTTCGCGCACTTTTCAAAGGAACCAGCTTCTTGGATTGTTCCGATGCCGAAAGAACAAAATGATTCGAATCATTCCTCTTTTCCCATCCTTGAAGATAGATGGAATGAAGAACTGGTTTGGTTAAGAGCAAGTAGAGAAGTGTCGTGTTGTATGTCTGTATTACAAAGAAAAATAGCTCTTCGGCCGGTATTGAGAAAAGCTTCGGGCCAATAATTACATTAGATGGGTATGTCCATATCTTCCGCTGGATGAGATATGCGTCCCAAGGAATGGTTGAAACGACAGCGATGGTTATGAGAAACAAGATCTTATATATATCTATCCTTTGAAGGAAGGGTCGATAAATGAAGGTCAAGGCGATGGCTGGTGGAATTGTATATTTAAGGTGACTTTGATGGATGACTTGTCAGCTAGATGATGAAATGTAAAGATTATATAAGGTACTACTAACACTAAGGCATATTCGAGGCCC
Organism: Myriosclerotinia curreyana; assembly: GCA_002162495.1. Classification (NCBI taxonomy): domain Eukaryota; kingdom Fungi; phylum Ascomycota; class Leotiomycetes; order Helotiales; family Sclerotiniaceae; genus Myriosclerotinia; species Myriosclerotinia curreyana. The sequence continues at coordinate 27,473 of NGKJ01000195.1, read as the reverse complement.
ATTTTGACGCCAAGATTAAAAATTAAAGGAATCCAGATCTACAATACGCAGGCATCTCTGAAGAAAAGATTACGACTGGAGGAAGATGAAGAGGGAGAGGAAGAGGAAGAGGAAGAGGAAGAGGAAGAGGAAGAGGAAGAGGAAGTGGAAGAGGATAGTACTATTCCAGGGAGAACACTTTGAGAAAGAAGGAGAGATGTGATGAATGATAAGATTTTAGACAGGATCAAATGGGTTGTTAGAAGGAAAGGAAAGAAATAATACGGGAGTAGTATCCCGGGTCAGGACATAGGTAGGACAAGAACAGGATGAAAAGCTAGTAAAATAATAATGGGAAGAAATTAAAGTATTAGGTAAATGGTAAATTTGAATATCGAACATTTTCCGTTGGTGGTAGTATTATTATTATTATTGTTGTTGTTGTTGTTGTTATTGTTGTATTATTCGGGAAGTTAGCTCGAAATAGTCGGAAATAGTATAAAATACATTATTATTGGTCTAAAATCCCTGTAATTAGAAGCTCTGACATATTCAACAAAAGTAGATACCTACTAAGCTAAGCTAGGTAATAAGCTACGGTAGGGGTAGGTACTAAGCTAGGGTAGGTAGGTCCTAAGCAATTTTTATCGATGACGTCGTCCTCTCGACTTTACCTATCACCCACCGAGTTATTGATTGAAAAGAGCCGATTATTGTTAAACGATTGGTTGTTAGATAATTATTACATGAAATAGATTTTTATAAATTATAGATATTAATATCATACTATGTATAAGTCGATGAAAATGTTGAAAACAGGTGGGTGAGTAACATGGGATCCTAGAAAACATTGAAATAATCCCTGTCAAATATTAGCTTTATGTCGTATGCTATATCGTCAATTGATAATTGATGGTCAGTAGGTACTTATTACCTAGGTACTTCTTATATATTATTATGTAATCCCCGATTGATGATGCACTTTTGGTCAGTCACATCCATCTCCCTCTCCTCTTTGACGGAGACGGATGAGATGAACTGATTTCCGCATCGATCGACAAAAACTGCCGAATCGCTTAATAAACCTTACCTACCTAGGTAGGTAAATGGTAAAGTGGTAAGTGGTAAGTTGTCGTCATACAACCCTCTTCTCCCCTCTCTCCCC
>NGKJ01000195.1:0-19316 GCA_002162495.1 Myriosclerotinia curreyana | reverse complement strand
CCGCCCCAATTCCACTCAAGGAAGCCCGATCCTACAACCCCAAAGCTCCCCGATCCCGCACGCCTAGCTTCTGGAAGCCCTGGACCTGGCACTGGAAAGGTCCCGCGCCCTATACCTACATACCCATATCCGCTGATGTCATTCCCACGCCGACCTCGCCCGCCCCCCAAGACATCCTCCTAGAAGTGCACTACAGCTGCGGCCACCGACTCCCCGCGCGCCAAACCCTCGATCCCAGCGGGCAGAAGTCACCGCGCCATCAATTAAGATACGGATTTCTCCGACAACCCGTCAGTATCACCGCCGCTGAAGTTGAGACGATTCGCGCGGCGGCGCGGAGAGATCGCCTTGAACATATTGTCGCGGGCCATGCGTCTCTGTGTCCGAACTGTTTCTTGTGGTGGGAATGGCTTGCGGGGATGGTGTTGGTGCTTCCTTTGGTAACATACTTCGTGCTTCGAATCCTGTATGATTATTTGTTGGGATGGACGGATTGGTTGGGGTTTAATGATGATGATTTGTGGAATCAGAATAAGCATCATCATAAATATCATGTGGTAGTGAGATATGACAGTATGGGGGACGAAAATTTCCTAAACTTCACGTTAGTCGTTTTGTGTTTGGCTGTATTGGGCCATCGATTGTATCTCAGATCAAAGAAGAATCGCAATCCGTTAGTAAGTCTGACTGACGAAGACTTAGAATAAGTCATTTAGTTGAAGCTTTAAATATCTTTAGTTAAATAGCAAAGGTTATTTCAATGACTAGTAACTAATCGATGAAATACTTTGGAATTTTATTAATCTTGAGGGTATTTCTACCCTATTTTGATAACTTTCCCCAATAGCCTTCCCAGTATGGAATGATCGAATCAAAGCTTTAAATATAATGATTATGAAGAATAGTATCAAAAGAAATGAGGTCAAGAGATATTTTATTGGTCGATCAATAAGAACTAAGAGTTCGCTGATGACTGACTGACTGGCTACTCTGACTTCCAAAACTCGGAATAAATTCAACTTCCACGTCGTTTTATGGAGAAAAAACCTCACCGTACTGGGATAGCTGCCGTTCGTAAGCCAAGGACTGGCCAATGAGAGGTTTTGATTTCGTTTTCTATACCTACTATCCTGGAATTATTTGCAGCGATACACGTAGGAAAAATATGCTTACAAAATAACCCTACAATTCCCACTTAGCCTCTACAAAGGCAATTGCCTCCTGTGGCCCCTCACTATCCACGATATATCCCAACTCGCATTTGTCGTACCTAACTACTCGTTCTGCCATATCTTCTGTATAAAATCTATCGAAGCGAGGAGATAAAGCATCGTCGAGTGTTTTTACGTTTCCAGCTGGGTGTAATACTGACCAAGGTTGTACACAAGTGTGACCTTTGCATGATTTTGTAACCATGAGGAGAGCGTCAAGGCGAGGAATTAGGTTTGAAAGATTGAGATTGCTTTGGGTCGATGAGGAGCTCATAATTTCTGACGAGGGATAGATGTTGTTGGTTTGATGTGGATCGGTGGTTAGATCATAGAGCTCATGTTCGTTGGTACACCAGACTGAGTAGTAGAGGTTGTGGCTATCGCTGATAATGCGTAGAGCTTTGTAGGTATTATTCGGACCATAATAGAGCACTTTCCCGTCATCCAAAGAAAATCTGTGGATACCTTCAGGGAGTGCTTTCCCCCAGAATTCGACATTAACATGTTCCTGTCTAGTCATCTCGGCCTCCTTAAGTCCTCGTGGGTCGAGGGGAATCACGCTCCCATCCAAGTCTTTTCTCTTCCAATCACCATTTGCGATTTTAAGAATCGTAGGAGCTAGGTCTGTGTGTGCGGTCACAATGCTTGTTTCTTCTCCTCGGGGAACTCCAGGGCCACGGATGACGAGAGGAATATTAATATCTTCCTCAAAGCCACACTCCTTTCCTGGAGCAAGACGATGTTGAGAGATGTGATAGCCGTTGTCGGTAGAGAACATGAAATAGGTATTGTCAAGAATGCCATAATCAGTCAGACGTTCAACAAGACCTTCAATAAGTTCATCTACTGCTTGGAGAGTCTGAAGCCGAGCTCGATAGAACTCGTCGTTGTATGCGATAACTTCATCCGTGAGCCGATCCAGATGTTTTACCCATGAAGCCCCGCTTGGCTGTGTCACGAAGTTAGCTCGAATTTCTTCTATAGACACATGACTTACCTTATCTGGATTGAAGTTGGCATTTCTTGGAACTTTTGCACCAGGAAACAAGTGTTTGTGTCTCTCAGCAGGAAGAGGAGTAGTCATCAGAGTGCCCTCTCCTGGTTTAAATGTAGCAGGGTTAACATTTGAGTGAGGAGCGATTGGAGCTGCGACTAAAAAGAATGGTTTCCCGGACTCTACTCCTTCATCAAGTAATCCATATGCTTTTTGAGCAAGGACGTCTGTTGAGTATTCTCCCTCATGACTGACAGGCTGATGCTCATTCCTTTGAAATGTCGAATTGTAATATTGGTATGTAAAAGGATCCAGAAGGAAATCCGATGAAGTCCATCCAGCTGGATGAGGACTGTTCCAATTGTTCACAGTGTGATGATTGAAAAGTTTTCCAGTGTAGAAAGTGCTGTACCCGGCATCCTGAAGCCATACTGGGAGATAAGCGTCGTTAAAGCCCTTTTCAATGAATTTCTGATATCCACCTAATCTAGTGCATCAGTTCCGAGTTGCCCGAGGGGATAAGATGAACACTGACCATGAGGAGGTGCTACATCCGTGACATTTGTATTATGAGCATTCTTGCCGGTCCATAACGTGACCCTTGAAGGGCAACATATCGCAGTTGTACAATAATGTCGTTTGAAAAAGGTTCCTTGATCTATGACATGCTTTTTCAGTAAGGGCATATAATCCACTGACTGCATATGCAGGTCCTGATCATCTGTCAAAACGAGGACTATGTTTGGTCTTCCATCACTTTTTTGTCCAATTGGAGCTTGCGTGGCAGCAGAAACTGTAGCAAGTCCAATAGCAAGCGCTGATGGGAATTTCATGCTGAGTCTGTTCCCTTGTTATCGTGTTTATGGCCCCTGATTCTCGTTAATCAGACTAGAATCATCGATAGCTCCAATCGACGATTTTGAGATGAGGCTGGTGAGGCCAGCCATTTGTATATGATAAAGATGCGGTTGAATTTACCATGATTGATCCACATTCCACGTTTCACTATGCCGTACTGTGGAGTCAAAATGGAGCACTCTTCGGGTGAACATGGCAAACATCGTCGTCGCTGTTTTGAAGTCTCGAAATGATTCCTGTCATAGAATATAGGGAAAATCTATAGAGTTGATCTGTGCCAGCCATGTCAATGCTAAAAGCAGCTTGAATTGGATGTATGGCGTGAGATCCGTGCCTATTTTCACCATTGAATTGCGGAGCTTCAGGGTTCAATCTACAAGGGGGTTTCCGCCCCATTCCAGCCTGTCATGTGACGAAGACTTACCTACTTAGACATTTTTCTTATGGGGTCTTTTGGCTTCACGCCGCCACATGTGAAATGAGGTTTCCCGCATCTTGGAAGGTGGAATTTTAGATAAAAATGATGAACTTTTCAAATTTTTATTCCAATCAGAATGGAACCCTTCAATAACACGGCAATGCTAACCGCGCAGGTGGCTTGGCTGACCGGATTGAGTCGAAAAGAACAGACCAGACAGGGCAGTTTTGAAATTCTATGTTAAATATTGACCACTGCTGTTTGAATCTTACGAAACAATTGATTGTCGAGGATAGCATTGGGCATAGAAATATGGTAGCGCATGAGAGAGATACCATTCAAAGAGATGATTCGAGTCAAGCTTCATCTAGAGATGGAAACTCAATGAAGTCGTGCTCGGAAACAGATTCGTTACTCTCGCCAGTCACAGCCGACTTAACTCCAAATTATAAGTCGATCGCAACTTTTCCAGATATAGAATCCGCCCAAACCGATTCTCATATAGAAGACGAAACAGCCGGAAGATTCACGAAAAGGACAGCTATTATAATAAGTCTTCTGCTGATTGGTAAGTCTCACAACTTCTTCATTGACTTACTTTGTGCTTATATGTCCAGGTGTCTTTATATCATATGCAGATGGCACACTAGTTCTTGCAACATATGGTACCATCGCTTCTGAATTCCGGACTCTCAGTGATGCTAGCTGGTTGACTACTAGCTATTCTTTGGCAATGTGTGCTGTTCAGCCACTTACCGGCAAGATCAGTGATATATATGGACGAAAACCAGTTCTTTTGATTTCATATGGGTTCTTTGTGATTGGATGTGTCTTTACGTGAGTGGGTTTCGAAAGTCTGACAGGACCATAGTCACCATACTGATCATTTGATAGAGGACTTTCCCAAAGATGTGGCAAGCCGTAATGGGAAGGGTAGTAGCTGGCATTGGAGGTGCGGGGATGAGCGTTATGGTTTCCGTTCTGATTGTTGGTGAGTAATCAGTTATATTCGAGCTTTCTCAACCCCGTTTTAACCTACCTAGACCTTGTACCTCTCATCCATGTAGCTGCATGGAGAAGTTATTTTAATGTAGTTGGAACAATTGGAAGGAGTATTGGTGGCCCCCTGGGTGGACTGCTAGCAGATACGATAGGATGGCGTTGGTAAAGACTCCAAATTTAATACCCCGTCGTATACTTTTTTTAACTACCCACTGCCAGGTCGTTTATCGGACAAGGGCCTCTGATGCTTTTTGCTATTGCTCTCGTAGCGTACAGACTTCCAGCTCGCTCATTATCTGATGAGCCCATCCAGGCCAAAGATGGAGCTTCAAGACTTCGACGAATTGATTTTGTTGGGGCTTTCATGCTGACTGGAACTATCACTGCTTTTCTCAGTGCACTCAGTGTTGGAGGTCAAGCACTGCCTTGGTCTCATCCCACCGTCATCGGGCTTTTATTGGGTTCAATTGTGCTTGGCGCTGTATTTGTGACCTATGAGGTCAAAGTCGCTGCTGAGCCAAAATTCCCACCCGCGCTTGCTATCAAACGAGATGTAGCAGCATCGTATGCTATAAGTGCATTGCAGCTTGGTGCACAAGTTGGCGTAAGATCTTCCATGTCTCTTATCTGCAATGTGCTCGTTACTAACCTCACAAAGATGATGTATTCCGTCCCACTCTACTTTCGCGTAACTCAAGGAAGCTCGAATACCACTGCAGGACTTCATCTCTTCCCAGCTGTTTTGGGTAACACTCTAGGTGGCCTTCTAGCTGGCTGGCTTATCACTCGGTTCATTCCCCGCCCAATCAATCGCTCCTACGGTCCAGTGTGTCCAATAGTCCGGACTGCAGTCTCCTACGGTCCAGTGTGTCCAATAGTCCGGACTGCAGTCCAGCAATGCAAGATTCTTAATTCACCCCTTCAAACGATTTAGAATATTGAAATCGTTTGAAATATTCATAGCCTTGCGAACATTGAAAATATTTGACCTTGTCTGATGTTCAGGACTATTGGATACCCTGCTCCTACCATATTATCCCAAACGAGTACCTGTGCACTGACAATTTCAGAACGGGTCATTACAAATACCTCCTAATCCTGTCTACCATCTCATCCATCTTTTCATACACGATGCTTCTCACAACCTGGCGTAGTAACAACCTTTCTCTCGCCTCCTCTCTCTCCATATTTCCAGGCGGCTTCGGTCTCGGTATAACGGCCGCTTGCACCTTCATTGCCCTCACAGTTTCTGTTCAGAAAAAGGAAATGGGAATGGCCACGGCAGGCATATATCTGATGTCAAGTATCGGTATGGTTGTTGGTGTTTCCCTGTGTGCTGGAGTCCAAAACAGTGCTTTGGGAGAAGCGCTTGGAGGATTAGGATTAGATGCAAGCGTAATAAGGAAGGTAATGGATGATGCAGGGAGCGTGAAAAACTTGCAAGGAGATTTGAAGATTAAGGTAATAGAGGCCTATGTGAGAAGTTTGGGGGCGAGTCATGCAGTGAGTGTGGGATTGTCTGGGTTGGCGCTTTTGGTGAGTTTGTCGGTTAGGGAGAGGAAGATCAAATAGATGGAAATCGGAACAGGATGTATTTGACACCCAAGAAAAAGATGATAACTATACACCTATTCATCGCATTATTCCCCGCCTATCGTGCATCTCATGTCTTCTAGGTCTAGCCTAGACAATTACACGCCTTAAGCTTCATCATGTCGTTAGAAAGCCAGCAATGAGACGATGTACCCAGAACATGTGCGCCTTCAGTATTGCGTAGAATGATGCACAGAGCATGCTCATCGGATGAATATCCGACTTCATAGAACGTTTCCGTGAGGAAGAGTTAATACTCGAGGATATCCCCTCCCATGAAATACAGACAAAAAGATTGATAGTAGTACTTCGTATATGATCGAATATTAACCAGAATGAAAGGTGGAATGAATACATGCGGTGATAACTGCAGTTATAAGTAAGACATTGCAGGACTACCGGTATTATCTACCTACCTATCTAATCCAACTGAGTGAAAATTGATAGCATCATCAAATGTAGTACCGGTACAGCTCTCTATAAATTTAAGACCTAACCTACCGGTGACCCCACCTGTCAAACTAATTAAGAGTTGGCACGTGCTTAATTTCGCGGTTTGACGCGCTAGCCCGCGTTGCGCGTCTTCTTCCTATCATTTCACTTTGAGCGGCCAAAAAAGTTACTTTGTTTCAAATTTATAACACAAAATCCTTCTCAACACATGTTCTTTTTCTTCTACTTTTAATACATTTTAATCCCACGAATTATTTCAACATGGTGAAGACTAAAGAGAACGAGACAACCCCGGCTCGCCCTCCACCGAGCTTGAAGAAACAAAACTCAAGTGTAGGATCGAGCAAGAATCAAGCATCGATTCTCGGATTCTTCTCAAAGAAACCTGCCGTTACTCCTACTCCAAAACCCTCTACAGACCCTCCCAGTGGTGTATTACAACCCAATGGTTCTGCGAATAGTGCAAAGTCTACACCGAAACCCACCAGCACTGTGAAGAGACCCCAGTTCAAAAAGCCTGTCAAGAAGAGCGTAACTCCAGTTCCAAGTAGCGATAACATTGAACCAGCAAGCTCACAAGAAAATGAAAATGGCGGGATTCCAACAGAGGTAGACGATTACTCGTCATCGCCTCCGGCACCTGCTAAAAGTGTTGCTGAGCAGATGGTGGATATCAATGGTTTAGTTCTAGCAAGTAGCCCTTCACGAAAGGTAAATAGTTTTCTTCTGCAAATTCGCGTCGGCTTTAGCTAATAACTTAAATTCATCAGGCGAAGAAGATAGTCAGCTATGCTGAATCGGAAGACGACGAAGACGTAACTCCGAGAACTACTCAACGAAGAAAGGGAAAGAAGCCAAGGATTGAAAGCGATGATGACGAGGAAGATACATTCATTAGTGGCCTAGATGGAGCTGATGACGATGATGGTGAGTCTATCATGACGCATTCTTGCTCGCAGTGTTCGCAGTGCTCACAAGTAATAGATGAAATGGATGATTTTGTTGTCGACGACGATTCCGATGGTCCAAGCAAATCTTCCAAGAAGAGAAAACGTCCAACATCCACTGCAACATTTCGAAAGCGGTCCAACGTATCGCCACCCCATCCCTCCTTCGATAAAGATGAAGATATGCAAATAGCAGAGGTAGAGGCTTCGACAGCTCAACAATGGAGATACGACCCAGAAAATCTTCAGCCTCTGCAGTCCAAACCTTCGAGCATTCCACGAACTCCTAGTTCAAGTGGGAAGAAATTTAAAGAAAAAGCATCCAAATCTGACCCAGATCAACGGTATGAGTGGCTAGCGAATGAACGGGATATCGACCGCAATCCTCCTGGTCATCCTGATTACGATCCTTGTACACTATATATTCCCCCAATGGCATTCAACAAGTTCACACCGTTTGAGAGGCAATATTGGGAAATGAAGCAAAAGTGCTGGGACAAAATTCTATTCTTCAAGAAGGGCAAATTCTACGAATTATACGAGAGAGATGCTACTATTGGCCATCAGGTGTTCGATTTGAAACTCACAGACCGCGTTAATATGTCAATGGTCGGTGTACCTGAGATGTCATTAGCCCATTGGTCAAACCAATTCATTGCCAAAGGATACAAAGTTGCCGTTGGTGATCAAAAGGAAACAGCTTTGGCAAAGGAAATGCGTGAGCGAGAAGATAGTGCAGGCCCCTCAAGCAAAGGCAAGAAAGTTGACAAGATTATCCATAGAGAACTGTCTTATATTCTCACTGCTGGTACCTTGGTTGAGGGTAGCATGTTGCAAGATGATTCTGCAACCTACTGTGTGGCTATCAAAGAATCCGTCACAGATGATGAATTGCCAGCATTTGGTATATCATTTGTTGATACGTCAACCGGTCAATTTTTTCTCACGGAATTTACTGACGATGTAGATTTAACCAAGTTTGAGACATTTGTCGCCCAAACCCGCCCTCGAGAATTGTTGCTCGAAAAGTCTTGTGTTTCGACCAAGGTGCTTCGTATCCTGAAAAACAATACTAGCCCAACAACTGTTTGGAATTATTTGAAACCTGAGAAGGAATTCCTGCGCGCCGATGTGACCCGCAGAGAATTAGACTACGGTGGATACTTTACTTCGGTAGATGGCGGGAAAGAAGCCTGGCCCGAAGAGCTTGAAAAGGCAAGAGATAATGATCTTTTGATATCCGCCTTTGGGGCTCTTTTCCAATACTTGAAATTCCTACAGCTCGAGAGACCCCTCCTCACACAAGGTAATTTCACTTGGTACAACCCTATCCAAAAAGGCACGACTCTTGTACTTGATGGTCAGACTCTTATCAACCTTGAGATCTTCTCCAACACATTCGATGGTAATACAGATGGTACTCTATATACACTTCTCGATCGTTGCACTACACCTTTTGGAAAGCGACTATTTCGACAATGGGTTTCACATCCTCTGTGCGATATCAAGAGGATCAATGAACGTCTTGATGCTGTGGATTTGCTCAACAGAGATGATAACTTGAGTAATTCGTTCAAGTCCTCGACCTCTGCATTGCCTGATTTGGAACGTCTGATTTCTCGTATCCATGCTGGATCATGCAGACCCGAAGATTTCCTCAAGGTACTAGAGGGATTTGAACAAATTGAGTACCTTCAAAAAGAAATTCTGGGCAAATATAGTGGTGATGAGGGTGTTTTCAATCGTTTAGTTGCGATGATACCTAACCTTGCTGAACCTCTGCAATGGTGGAAGCAAGCATTTGACAGAGTAAAGGCAAAACAAGACAAGGTTCTCGTTCCTGAAAGGGGGGTTGAAGAAGATTTTGATGCTAGTCAAGACCGTATTGAGGAAATCGAGCAAGAGCTGGAGTCCCTACTGAAGAAATATCAAAAGAAGTTTGATTCAAAGAAAATCGAGTTCAAAAATATCGGCAAGGAAATATATCAGTTACAAGTTCCAATCGCGATCAAGGTACCCAAAGATTGGAAGATGATGTCTTCTGCAGCTGGTTTCAAGCGCTACTACTTCCCCGAACTCACCAATATCATCCGAGATCTTCAAGAGACTCGAGAAACTCATGGTCAAATTGTCAAGGAAGTAGCAAGTAGGTTCTATGCACGTTTTGATGAGGATTATGATACATGGCTTAAGGCCGTTAAGGTTGTTGCTCAACTCGATTGTCTTGTCAGTCTTGCTGCTGCATCCTCAGCCCTAGGTAATCCATCTTGTAGACCCAAATTCGTCGACTCGGAAAGAAGTGTGGTTGAATTTGAAGAGCTTCGACATCCTTGCGTTTTACCAAATGTGACGGACTTTATTCCCAACGATGTCCAGCTCGGTGGCAAGTCAGCTAATATCAATCTACTCACTGGTGCTAACGCCGCTGGAAAGTCGACAATATTACGAATGGTATGTCTCTCATCTCTGTAAACACAACAAACATGCTAATAATTCACTTGTAGACTTGCGTCGCAGTAATCATGGCCCAACTAGGCTGTTATGTCCCAGCCAAATCCGCAACCCTCACTCCCGTCGACCGCATTATGTCTCGCCTAGGCGCCAACGACAATATTTTCGCCGCCCAATCCACCTTCTTCGTCGAACTCTCAGAAACTAAAAAGATCCTCTCCGAAGCTACTCCCCGCTCTCTCGTCATCCTAGACGAACTCGGTCGTGGCACCAGTAGCTACGATGGTGTATCAGTCGCTCAAGCCGTTCTCCATCACGTCGCATCTCACATCGGCTGCATCGGTTTCTTCGCTACCCACTACCACTCTCTAGCTCTAGAATTCGATTCTCACCCCGAAGTCATCAACAAACGTATGGCGATCGAAGTGGACAATGAATCCAGAAGCGTCCTCTTTTTATACAAACTAGAAAATGGAGTCGCGGAAGGTAGTTTCGGTATGCACTGTGCGAGTATGTGTGGGATACCACGGAAAGTGGTTGATAGAGCAGAGGTGGCGGCTAAGGAACAGGAGTATACTAGTAGACTTGGTGAGAGTGTGGAGAGGGCTAGAGGGGATAAGGGGGTTTATTTGCCGTTGGGGGTTTTGAGTGATGTGGCTTGGTGTTTTAAGGAGGCGGGGGTGAAGGGGAAGGGTGTGGGGATGGGGGTTGGAGATGATGAAAGTGGGATTAGTGAGCGGGGATTGGATTGCCTTTTGAGAGCCATTGAAGCTTTGTGAAGAGCAGCGAGGGAAGGGAGGGGCCCATGAGAAATTTGGTTGAGCTGTGCGAACGTGAGCTAAAGGAAGGAAGGAAGGAAGGAAAGGAGCTATTTGCATGCGAATTTCATTGTCTATGAAGTGCTCAGGGTTCTAGCAGATATACGAAAGTACTGGCATGATAATTAAATGATTAGTTGGTTGATTGATTGATTGAGATAAACGAACGAAGATTGCAAGCGTTGACCGGGGTAAATGTGTTATTTAAGGGAATGGGATATAAGGGAATGGGATATTTTGTGTTGAATAATGATTATCAAGATACCTACCTAGGTAGCGGTTTATAGCAGGTTAAGTTAATGATTAGTAGCTTCTTACTTGCTGTTGAATGTAAATTCACAATCTTACGTTCTACTTTACTTAAAATACGAAGGTGATTTGGAGATTAATGTTTAAGATGGGAGATGGGATGTCTTCTTTATTCTGCTTTGCTTTACTCTGCTCTACTTATATCCATTTAAGCTAAATAACTACACAAACCTTGTCAGTCTCATAAAGATACAAAGTAAACTACAAATATCCAAAATCGAATCTTCTCCAACTTCCTTATACACATACCAAATATCTTTCATCTACAAAGTAGTATTCCCAGGATTCCAGTTGAAGATTCAACCGGGAGTGTAAAATGTAAGATCTTATGATTGTGTTGTAAGACTACTTAGTACTTCCTATCTAATCCAATCCAGTGCATCTATCTTTTACAAAGATGTTAAAGGGTGGATAATATGTGAATTAGCAATGAGATATCGATTTCATATATACATAGCTACACTATCCCATTCCATTCCATTCTACTCCATCCCGTCCTCTTCATCTTGCTGATTTCCAAATTATATATTCCGTTTCAATTTTCATTGCTAATTTGCCAGGGTTCATCGTTCTCCCAGTAATTAGTACACAGTTCTTTTGTGAATATCATAGATCAGTACTCAAGTATTGTATTACCTGCATACCTAACTATCCTATCCAGCTACTTGCTATTCTACGCTACCTAACGAATACAAGAAGTAGTTCCGTTGTACTATTGTGTTTATCTTTCGTAAAGAAAGCCGTAAGGGCCCAAAAATGCGAGTCAAAATGTCAAACTTCGTATTTCGTCATAATAGGGGTATCCATCATATCATATCATATCTTCGTAAGCATCCATTATCCCTTTCGATCCCATAATTTCATTCCACGGCGTTATAGTTCGTTCCACTATTTCCTCTCCTTCTCACTCCTTCGACTCCTACTCCTCTCCTCTTCCTTCCTGACATCTTTCTCCCTCTGTCTCGCATCTCTCCTCGCTTTATACCCATCACCACTCCCACTCTCACCACCCTCCCTCCTCGAGCTCTCTCGACTCAATTCTCTACTTCCTCCCTCACCAGGCGTAAGTCCTTCTCCATCCACCAACAACCTCCCATCCCTAGCCAACCTAACCTCCCTTCCCCTCTTATAACAATACCAAAAAACAAACAATAGCACAAAAAGCGCCAAACTCAACAGAACATTCGTCCCCATAAAAGCCGGCCATCTCAATTTCAGCGCATTAACAATCGCCTTCAACATACCCACCACAGCTCCCGGTTTCGTAACTAAATCTTTGAGCGAAGAAGGCGTAAGGAATGATTTAGCAGCCGCACCCATCCCACCCGTTTGCGCAGCAGATGCAGCATTCGCAACACCAAGTGCTTGGGCTTCTGTAGCTACGGCCAAGAGTTCAGGCGCGAGGGTAGTTGTTACTTTTGAGGGAAGTTGCGTGATGAGTTTTTGGAGGAAGGAAGGGAGAGAATCGTAGGATTTGGAGAGGGTTCCTTGGGAATCTTCTAATAAGTGAACCAGATCATCGTAGGCGGTTGGAACACCGTTTATGAGATCTTTGAGGATGAGGGTGAATTTTTGGACGAGGACGGTGGAGTCGGGGGAGAGGGAGAAGGCGCGGTTGTTGGAGGCGGTTAGGGAGAGATCGTCTAGGACTCGTGTTAAGTCGTCTTTTTCGCGTTGGGCTTCGGTGTCGGAGATGTTGGGGTCGGGTTCGAGACCACTAGGTGTAGATTTGGATGTAGATTTGGATTCTTTGTCCTGGAGGGGATTGTTAGCTGTTGGTTGATGATAAAATTGATATTAGATATGACATACCTTTTTGCCTCTATGCAAGAAACTCTTCCATTTCTTTGCCACTTTCTCAGTATTCTCATTAACCTTCTCTCCCTCTTCGCCCATTTTTCCCTTTCCTTTTCCTTGCGCTCTACCTTCCCCATCCTTTGGAACTGCATCCCCATCCCCATCCTCCCTCAAAATCATTTGCAACTCATTATCCCTCCACTCTCCCGCCTCACCCCCCATGTCAATCCCCTCAATACCCCTCTCACTAGGTCTATCTGGTAACGTAGGTCTTCTCTGCGGAAGAGGAGGTGGAGTGCCTTCCGCACTTATAAACCTATGCAAAAAATATTCATCTTCCTCATTAAGAATCGGACTCGCTGCTCCTCTTCTGATTTCCGCAGATGGAGATTTAACTGCATTTAGAGGACGTGGACGTGAATCTGTTGGAGAAGCTGGATTTGGAGAAGCAAGAGGAGTGTTGGAATTAGAAGTGCGCTCTTTTTTCTCAGCTTGATGTTTCTTGACTTTCTTGTAGGTAAAGTATTCGAGCATGATTGCGATTCGATTCCTCTTGTGTTCTTATTGTATTTTTGTCTTCTTTATGATTTTCGTAGATGGATAAAGGGAAAGTTCGCAAAATTGGCGGGAACCAAGATATCAAATATAAGTTGAAAAATATGGTCACACAGTCAACCTCCCTTGTGTAACATATATGCTTCACAATAAGCTCCAAAAATTCAGCCTCAGCCACAGCCACACGTCATACCCAAGTTTCTTCCCTGCTTTGAGCGTGCTCCTTTCCGCATCGACCTATCACATGTCATTATTGGAGATCAATTGCAGCCGCCACAGATGATACTCAAACAATATTTTGCACAGCCACTTCTTTGAAGCATTGTTAGGCTCTATATGACTTATCGGTATATAGCTCAGATCGTAGACATGAATAATAAGACACCCTCTCTACGTGACCTACAAGAACGATCTCTTTAGCATGGTCCCAATGATAATAATTGAAGCTTAAAAGAAGACCATGAGGGGGGAAAAAGGGCAAAAATGAATCTGATATATCGCCATCACGACCACCTGGTTGCAAGCAAGCAGTTCGCTAAACTCTTCAATTCAAAAATTGACCCCGCATTTTAGTCCACAGTTCAAACCCTTCATTTCAACACATAGGTACAAAAAGAAAATCCACCATCCCACCAAAACCCAAGCAATTTGGAAGATAAAAAAAGCCAAAAAAGGAAATGTTCTTCTCCCTCGGGTGGGCTCGAACCACCAACCTCTCGATTCCGAAATCACGTGATATTCGAGAATACTTGATAACAGTCGAACGCGCTAGCCAATTGCGCCACGAGGGATGTTATTGTTGATGGAGGAAGATGGTATATTCTAGAATATGAACTAGCGTAAAATGATGATGTCACTCTACAGTCATTCTTCTGAATCAAATGGAATATTCGAAGGGAAGGTATGTTACGAAATTGTTTTATACATTGTTACCTACTGGTTTTGCATTCAAAGATTTTACATACTCTCACTCAAAAACAGATATTGAAATGCTTATACAGTTCTGCTTTTTTTCCGATGAAAATTATAGATAATTACTAGCCATGATAAGTGATGAATATGATGTAAACATGGGATAGACTTTAGGATATAAGTACCGGTATTCATTGATTTTAGAATAGATATAACGGGAAGAGTTTTGAGAAAGGGCTAATAATAGATGTCTTGGTATATAATGTACTGGAGTATTATTATGAAATGAGGTTTTACTAGGTAGTATTTGAAGCTGATTGGTGAAATAAATACAACAAGAAAGGGCGTGCTCCCGGTGAGCTCGGTATTATTGGTTTTAGATGAGAGTGTGAGTGTTAGCGGAAGTTTGGGGGGTTGGTGTATGAAGGTATTTAAGATGAGTATGGAGGATGTGAAGATAAGAGGTGGGAATTGAGATTTTATTATCTTGAATATTCGAAAATAGATAGGATTCAATTTAGATCATAATATTGATGTATTTAGGCGGTATAGTTTGATGACTTAAAGTTTATATGTATATCGAAAGTTATATTCCTTTAATTTCGAATAAATGCTACTGTGTTAACAGGTTTAGAGTAAAACAGTACAAAATTTGCATTGACGTGATATACAAAATAACGGTTAAATCTAATCCCTTCTCACGTCTCTGCATGCACCTCCAACAAAACCCATACGTGCAAACATAGCCTTCCCAGCCACAGTGAATTCAATAATCCATACTCCTTTGCCTCGCCAAATAATCTAAACCGGCCTAAAATCACCCAATGACGCCATGTATATCATAATCTAAGAAATTTTCCACCATGACCGCCGCAACAACTTAATCCTCATCCTTCCCCACCATTCCCATCATGTTCCCACGCCGCGCCATGTCCATGTGTATGTGCATTTCCACCTTCACCTCCCCTAATACCCCCATCAATTCCATTCGAATTGAGACCCGTCCCATCCCCAAAAGACCCCGGGCTATTCATTGGAAAGAACCAACTCCCATCTTGTGACATCAAAGATTCTTCCACATGATTGGTTAGATCTTGAGGATTGGCGTTTGCTTTTCCAATTGGATTGGTGAATGGATTTAAGTGGTGTGAGGTTATGTTTTGATGTTGGTGTTGGTCTGGAGGAGGATAAAATTGTGTGCCGGGGTAAGGTATATGCGTATAAGCGTATGAGGGGTAAGCTTGTGGATGTGGATATGGTTCGAAATGAGAGGCATGTAAAGGGTGATGTGACGGTTGGTGGTGGTAATTTGAAGGGTGTATTTGTGGATATTGATGATTTAAAACAGGAATATTTGTGTGGTGTTGTGTATGAGAATTTGTGTCGTAACCGGGAGATTGATGAGGATCCTGTGCCGTTGGTTGTAAATTATGAGTTTGCTGTATAGATGTAGGTATGTTTTCTAGTTCGTAACTTGAGGGGTCATAGTCAAATTGTTGCATATCCGGTGGAAAATTTGATGATGCCTGTGTCGGAGGAAATGGGTATACTTGTTGAGCTCTTGTAGAGTCTGCAGGTGATATCGGAGACTGTGGATTTTGAACCTGGATGACAATTAGTTCTATATAATCATTCTCAAATTAGGTATTAGGATCATACCTCAGAGACCGCCCTACTACTAACCGGATCGGTCCAACTGTCTTCATCATCCGATTCATCACTTTCCGTATTCGGCTCTTCCATATTGCGAGATTCAGCTCGCGATCTTTTGGTATACTTTGGAGCTTGGTGTTGTGCCTTGTTAATATGTTCTGAAGCTATACGATTCATTTCTTGGAATGATGGTATTGCCGGGTGCCTGTCCGCTGAACCTTGATATTCGAAGCTACAGAGAAATGATATTACAACATTCATTAATCCGAGATCAGATTGTGCTTGTGAATCGAGAGGGTTTTTGAGGGTATTTATAAAGAGCGTCACGCTTGCTGCGAGTGCGTAGTGAATAGACATGCTAGATAGATACATGTCAGTTTATGCTGGATGTAGAAAATATTCTTAATTACCGTAAAACATTTCCTTCCAATGGACTTGACAGTCTTAAGCAATCATCTAGTAAACTGATTGTTCTCCTTGCTGCATTAACACAGATCGCAGCGCTAGCATAGACTCGTGGATTCAACGGAGGATTAAAGTCGCTTTGAGATTTATCACCATTCGAATCTAAATATTCTGGGCCATAATACAAGCATGCTCGGTGTATTGTACTAAGACACTGGTAATAGCCCCATTGCATACAAACTATTGAAACCATATGACGTTCATGGCATTTTATAGGATGGCCTGGCCGAACTTCGATTGGGATCGTCTCACACCATTGTTGAAGTTCATCGTCCAGCATTCCCACTATTTTTAATCTCTCCGCTTTCGATTTTGTAAATGACTTCGCAGAGTACAGTCTACTGTATATTCGACCATGGAGTAAAGATAGCATGGCATTATGGCGAAACGTAACAAATCTTCCATCGGCGTTTTTCGGGTATTGGCTTTCAGGCGGTAAGTCAACACCAATATCTTCATCATGAATCACCGATGGGCGACCTTGGCGAATGACTACCCCACGTTCAATCATGACAGCAATCCAGAAGACGTTGCGTCTTTGCTCTATTTCAATCTCACTAAGGCCACCATAGGATATGTTGCGATGAAGTCCAATGGCTTGTGCAAGTCGAATTGTTGCTGCGGATACGACAGAGCACGGGTATGGATCTGAGAGTGTGTCTAGAATGAATGCCTATCACAGAGTTAGTATACCTTGTGACGAGAAAGGAGAAGAGATGATTACCAGTCCGGTCATTGCTTGTACAGCCGTGAGAGAAGGCGGTCCGTATTGTAAGTCAACAAAAGTACTAGCTGCGTTCCGAAGCCATCTCCACCATCCCAAGTTTTCCAATCCTCCTGGTCTAGGAGAATTTAAACTTGGAGGCGAAGTCCCAGGCAAATCTTCCTTGCGCATAATTGAAGCAATAGCGAAGCAGACATTGAGGCAGGCATACCAAGCAGGGTCTTCTGAACACTTGACAGGATATTGGCGTTCGTACCGTTCCATAAAAGTCTTTCGGTCGAATAGAGGAAACGAAGGTATCAGATCGTTGAAAATAACTGAGAGCAAAAATTATAAATTTGTATTAATCAAAAATGGTCGATAAACTTACATTGCAGAATCCGATCCGCAATTTCCTTGGGCGGAAGAGATTTATGCTCCTCATCAGGCATCGCATACCATAACGACGGGGATATGGAGTAATCATTTATTCTCGCATGGTTTGAAGAAAGTACGAAATCTTTAAAATCGTCGTTTCCAGACATCTCGCTGATAAGTTGGAGCCCTTGTGGAGAGAATATAGAAAATCCAGAAGCGGAACCTGACAGCGTTTAACGAGAGATTTATCAAGCGTGATCCAAGACTTTACCTACCCACAAATTCTTCACTTCCAGTTTTACTTATAGTAAGTGCAGAGAATTGTTCAAACATTCCAGCTTGATCAGTTATCTCTTCTAACGGTTGTCTTTCAATGCCAGAAGCATCAATTTTAAGTCCCGAACTCATCATAGCATGCTCCACACGCTTCAGTCTATCTTCAAGGACAGACATGTGATTACCCCTGTAGGTCAATTAGATGCGTTGATTGTGAATGAAAAATTACTTCATACTTCTTTTTTTCTCTCTTTTTCCGCTCCTTGGTTGTGACGGTACAGTCCAATTCTCGTCCACGGCAGCGATTGCATTTTCCTTCTTGATCCCATTCACATCTAATCTGATGGGAATAAGTAAAATGATAGAAGGGAAATGTGGGGATTGGATGAATACCTTCATTCGTTTGCATGCATCACATGCAGTTCCTATATTGAAATCAGCTGACGTTTCCTCCAAGTATGCAATGAAGGTATTCAACGGGGAAACAAACGGTGTTTAGGTGTTCTATTATCCATATCAGATAAAATAAATATTTTGATATCTCAAGGCTGGGCCTCATGTAAAGGCAAGTGTTTGACCCTCTTAGAGTAGAGTGGCTTGAAATGTCTGAAAATAACCGAACTGAACGAATGCCGAAAAATTAAAGAATGAGGGTGAATTATAAGTAAAAGTAAAACCTTTATTGCAATGCTTACCAATAGAGCAAGTAAATGAAAAATGGTAAGTTTATGGCACTAGAGTAGTAGACTTGACCTTATTTGAGCTTCTTTCTTATCCAAATTTCTCTCTTGTAGCTGAAGCTGAGTACAATCTACCTCTTGATGTGATAATTAACCTTAATATCTAGAATAATATGAACTTAGGGGGTATAAAAGATTGAACGTATAGAGCATTGTTGTTTCGCATTATACCCTACTTTTAGGCTAGATTGTCTTCATCTTGGTTTGAAGATCAAATAAGGTTTTACTTAAAGTTCCTAAATGGATTCCTACATTATAAGGTAACAATCTAAATCTAATGCAGCTTAATTCTATCAGCCACTTTCTATAGAAACCCTATTAAGTGTAAGTAAGTAGAGCCGTAAAGGTTCTGAAGAACGCCTCTACTCATTGTCATTGTCATTGTCATTGATAGAGAGAGGTATTTTGAGGGGATTTTGTTATGGTTTCTTTTAGAAAAGGTGATATCCCTCTCTACTTTAGTTAGAGTCCCTCTCTACTTTAGTTAGAGGTTTCCTACGAGGGTACTCATTTTGCTTTTCGCCTTTGAGCAGGGATTAGAACATGTTCAAAAAAACGTCTATTTTGGGTTTAGTGCCAATTTGTCTTGCTTTGTTATCTATTCGTCTAACCACATCGTTTCAATTGATTACTTAATCGTAGCTTCAAATTGTTGATTTGATTGGAGGGGGTGACGGTATAATTGAAGGGGAACGGGGGAGAGAGAGGAGGAGGGGGAGGGGGTACGATTAATAATAATAATAATAATAATAATAATAATAATAATAATAATAATAATAATAA
>NGKJ01000194.1:19544-47075 GCA_002162495.1 Myriosclerotinia curreyana | reverse complement strand
GGGGGGAATTCGGGATCAACAAAGTTGGAATCTCCCAAAATGTTTTTATCAAACCCCGCTCCAAATCTTCCAATTCCAAGAGGGGGTTTTAAAAGGTGGGAGCCGCAGCGTTATTATTAAAGTACGGTACATAGTCCGTATGCATGGAGATAACGAGGATGGATGACTTAGAAATCCCCGGTAAAAATCACGGCAAGTCGTATTGAGAGATGATAGAACCAATGAGAGACGATATAATCCATGCCAATTTAAGGAGATAAGGGAGAAGGGGAAGTTCTAAAACCGATATTTGGATGGATTAGAATATAACCCCTCTACTCCACATTCCGGAATCTTTTTCGGCACTCTGAAAAGAAAAAGTTAGGACTTGACCGGAGTAGTATTCTAGTAATCTAGTAATCTAGTAATCTAGTATTATTATTCTAGTACTCAATCCTAACTAATGATTCATTCATTCATTCATTCAATCTCAGCTGGTCTTTCTTAAGCTTGTTGCTATTAGCTAAGGAACTACAGTATAAAGAAGAAGAAGAAAAAGCTTCATCTCATTAAACTCATTAAATGAATGTTTTCATTCGTTATTTCTTTCATCTTACTTAGACCAAAGGCACCGGTAAGTAATGGTTAATAAATTACCCCTCTCTTGGCATCTCTTAATTTCTAACTTCTTGTGTTAATTACGTATCTCTCCAACTCCCCAAGCGAATGAAGGGGTATCAATATTGCATCGTACGCTCGTAACAAATAGCATCTTCCAAATCTTTACACATATCATGTATGAAACTCCATCCAACCCCAATGATTGTTGATAATTCACCGAATAAAACTATTGGTGGCTTTATCGTGAACCCAGCTATGACTCTCAGTTACCTGGAATCAAACATGTCGAAGTCGCGCATTGATTTCCATACTTTCTACTTGTCAACGGCTGGGGTATCAATCCCGCTCTCGTCAAGTTCTGGAAATGCCATTCAGGAGCCGATTCCGTCTTCCAGGTCCAGAAAACCCATCCAGAGCGAGCTTCATAGGCATCAAGCTGTGCTTCCATAAAATATGCCAGGTTGACTTTGTCAACTTCAAGAAGACCATCAACCGTCCCTACATCCTTCGTTTGGCAAGATCCATACCGTGCGGGACTACCGGGATATGTCCCATCGTATCGAGAACCAACACCAAACCCATTCAACCATTTGGCGCAGTCTGTTTGTGCTCCACTGAACTCCCCGACAATGGTCCATTTGTCTGTATTGGCAATGTTGCCAACCTGACTGCAAGCAACCTGGACATGTTGACAAGGCCTCATCGCTACCTCGGCAAAGGAAAATATTTGATAAATATGGGTGTCGAGGATGATATCATTGACACCAGATTGATAGTTCATGAAACCATTCCATGAAGGGGGAGGAAGAAACGCATCATGAATGACAACTGCAGTATAAGGATTTGCGTTTCTCACATTTCCCCAACCATCATAGTAAAATTGCTTCACTGCACCCATATCAAGGTCCCAGTTGGCTGGCTCATTAAGAAGCTCAATCCCGGTGACAACATCTGTCGCTGGAGCGTATCGGTAGGCGAGTGTTTGGATGGCAGCCAAGGTTTGCTTAGTAGTATCTCCTTGAGTCCAAGTGACAGGTCCTTTTCGTCCGGAATTATCGAACCTGAAGGTCCAGTTAGCCTCTGATACTATCCAATGTTTTTGCTATATTCAACGAACCCATTTTGACTTCCTGGAGCTGCGCAACAGTTAGCAAAGATCTTTACTCAATTACAAATTGTGGCTCACCCCCATGAACATCTAGAATAATTTTCAAGCCGGCTTGTCTCGCCCAACCAATAGCTTGATCTAGGTATTGTAACTGTCCCTGGACATAAGGATCGCTAGGCAGCGGGTTTAAAGCCCAATATCCAATTGGTATGCGAACATGATTCAACCCTACACTTGCAATCTCATTGAAATCATTTTGTGTGATCCAAGTTGCCCAATGCGCGTTCAATAGGTTTTGCGAAGCAGATTTCCCAAGTGTTTGAGTTAGGGTGTATCTGAAATGGGTAAGTTGTTAGCAGATATTTCCTAGTAGCCATGTTAGGAGGTACGAACTCATCTACCCAAGATCCATAGAACAAGGATGGAGTAATCCAGGGCTCAAGCACAAACCATCCTCCTAGATTGACTCCACGAACCTTGCCGCCGTTGTAGTCGAAGCTTAACCCCTTTTTCTTCAGTCTACATTAATGTTAGTAAAGGCTACATATTAGTGGGTTGTGGGATGGTTCGCACAAGGGTGTTGCTTCAGTAATTAGCAGACATACTGCAATGACGAGGGTTCTGAAAGATGATACCATTTTAGTCAAGATTCTAGATGGTTCACTGAAGATTTTCAGAAGCTATCCAGGTATAGTATGGAAGTCAAAGTATACGTATTTCAAAGGAAACTGAAAGAAAACGTGTAAGGAAAAGTCTCGGTACAAGGTACCTTAATGGTTGAAAGAAGTATTCATCCAGAGTTGGGAGGAGCTTCCGAATACTTATTTCTCGCAACGAAGGAGCAACCAAGGCGGTGTACTATCTAAGGTATTGGATAATTCCAAGGCAGGGACGAAAATTGTGACTGCAAACAAACACATTGGGCTTCATGACCATTGCATTGGAAATAGTGTATGTAAACATGGTAATGGGTGGAAATGCTATAGGCCAAGCTGCATGGGATTATGCATCGGGTGATCGCACAACCCAGCTTTTCGGATGATGCAAGTCTGATAGATCTAAGTTGGGTACTCTCTTTTGGGCCTCACAGCCAGTAGAAAAAGTCCCATACATGAAATTCCAAGATGGGCCTTTGTTTGTAGAGATTGAAGTGGAAGGAAAAAAAACCGACAGTGTTGATGCAAGGTACAGAGTGGTGACTGGGGGATATTGCCGCTTTTACCTTATCAAAGACTTTTGATTCTTGAAGAGACCAACATTCGTACACAAAGCTTATGCATATGACCCCTATGCCTAGGTACTCCACTGTTATTTGGATTTCTAGATTTTTCTATGAGGTATCGAAATCATACTTAAACCTACTCGTTGACTATAATGTTATCAGCTCAGTCCTAAGACTTGAAGTTTCAAAACCACAAGCAAATGGGTGAATCGTGATAGAAAAGGTACTTCCATGTTGACCTGGCTGGGTCAGAAATAAACAAAGAATTCAAAAGCGGCCCTTTAAATCTTGCCCCAAATGATGCCGGTACATCACCCATATGTTGCATAGCATGCTGCAGTCATCATTCGGAAGCTTTGCGTTTCCTGGTTGTCATTAGAGATGAGAAGATCTTGCTCTGCGTTGTCCCAAACTAGGTCCTGTATCCAACCATCTTCAACCTTTTCTTCTCATGTGGAATATACACCTTCATTGGCTTTACTTCAACAAGTCGTGGTATGTTGATCGACATAAAAGGTGTCATAAGTGGCAGGTTGTTCCACGCGGTCAACTTTGAACAGATTCGTGTGGAGTTTCTTACCTCAATGACTCGGGCCTTTTTGGTCTTTTTTCAATACTTTCTCGAGTATATGAACACGTCGGGAAATAAGCTGGTGACACACATCGATTTCCATATTGCACACTTATTGGCTTATCCGTCAACACAGGCCTCTTAGTGCTTACGACTGGTCAATGCCGAGTGTTGTTTTGCTTGAGGAAAGCCCAAAGCAACAGTATTTGACTTGTAGAAACTTATTGCTAAGGCTTGCAATGTGTCATGTTCACATGGATAATGTGGCAGCCAGCCACGTTAAAGAAGTTAAGCTTTCAGGGTCAGTCTGTTCATGAGAAATTTCAGAATGGCGGGGTGCAGTAAGAGGCGGCTCTGATGATCTATCTTTATGCACACCAGATCCAAAGTATGCCACTAACCGTGACAAGGGCTCAGAGGTCGCCGAATAGTATCACATCTCTTACATAAATCAAAGAACCGTTCCAAAGTCGAATGAACTCATTGTCATATCTTCTGGTCATAAGGAGCACCATATAAGATCTATCAAATATGTAAGCATCCGAAAATCTCCAAAATCGTTGTGTTTGAGTATCCAAAACTTCGATACTTCGACCGACTTCGGACCTCGGGGAAATCACTGTAACGCATGCGATGATGGCTATTCACATGATGGCCTACGCATGTAGAGCGTTGTGTATCTTCGTGTATAACGTTTTGATCACGACATATAACTGAACATCCGAAATTTCGGCATCGAAGTTTGTAACACCAAAATAAATTGCCCGAATTATATACCACGTGATATCAAACCACGCGTTTGACCACAACCTCTTCAAGATCCAGAAGAAGCTCCAGTCTGGCCGCTCTCGAGCTGTCGTTGTGTAATACTCTCCTGATCCGCTTTCCATTCCCTTTCCAACTGTGCCCTTTTCTGCATAATCGATGGGTCAAGAAAAGGCTGTGGATATGCAGATCCATTGAACTCCACGACTGTGACACCGCAGTAAGCATAATACCAGGGTATGATATAGAGACAGATCACCTTTGACATTGCCGGCTGCTGACCCTATCGATACTCCATTTTGGGATCTGGGAGGTTCGGTATAGGATAAGGCTGATGGGTTATGTTGGGGCGGACGGAGAGGACCTTTGAGTAAGGGACGTTTTGAGTCGGGCATGATTTGGAGGTGATATTAATCCCGTATTGGACTTTAGCTCTAGTGATTATTTTGATGGTCTGTAGATATAATAAACTTGTTCAATGCCAAATCTTGACCATCTTACAATTGAATACTCCGTACAATAGGTACAACGCGAATTTGCCACTAGTATTCAATCAGGTTAGCCTCGATTTTCTGGAAATGGCAGCAGTGACAACGGAAAATAATATCAGATCCCCGGTGAGCACAATTCCAGGCTCATCGGAAGCTCCTCACCGGGAGTCCTGTATTATTCCACTTTCAGAGATCTTTCTCTAAAAAGAAATAATAGGGTCACCGGGGATGATTCTTGTCACCTCACGGTATTGTTGGGAGACTCTTATCATAGCATAAATATAATTGCTTCTTGCACTCATCAATATTCAAAATCTTGTCAGCGCTCAAACTATTCCTATGATTGTTTGCCACCAATTCTCAAAAAGCAGATCTTTTATAGAGAAGTCAAAGTTCATCAACTGAAGTGACTCTTTTCAACATCTTGTAACAACAATCATACTTCTTTCTCAACCACTTCTAGTTCGGTATATTGATTCAAAAAAAGCGAAGCTATCTTTCAGGCTCAAAATTTGAACCGAAATACTGCGTGATTGATTTTATACGTTGTGATAAGTGTGAAGGTATGGTTTTGATGCGTTTTGGAATGTTTCATCAAGCGATGACTACCTACAAACTTAGATCGCCCAATTGTTCCACCAACTCCTCCAACTTTCCCTCATCCCAACTCTCCTCCACCTCGTTGGGTACCGCTACACTCTCATACAAACTTCCCAAGCCGCTCAGAAGCTCTCCAATACCCCCTCCATTAGCAAAAACATAGGCTCTCGCATATACCGTCTCAAATTCCACCTTGAACTTTGTGCCTGCAGGTACAAATGTTGTTTCTCCCGCTGGTGCTATGACTTCCTCCCCTCCAATAGTTAATTTGAGAGCGCCTTCTACTGTGCATATGGCGTGATGTGTGTCTGTGAATTGAACCGCTTTGTTGAACGCCTTGGATGCATGTATAGAACTTCCTAGGATATCATAGATAGAAAACCTGTTATTCGTTTCCACCCTCCTGCACAGAGCTCTTACTACTGTTCCTCCAACGTTCTTCTTTTCTCCTTCTCCTTCCTTGAGGAAGTATCCTCCATTCTCACATTTCCCAGGTAACTTGTTCTCGGTACCGTTCCATGGCTGTGGATCGAAGCTCTTCTTTTCACGTACGGGAATCATGTCGAATTTCTCAGTCGCAGCCATGAGTTTTGGGATGAGTACCTCGAAGGGATTGCGATTGTCGTTTGTGGGGAATAGAGGACCAGAATAGGGTTCTCCCACGAAACGGAAGAACTCTTCCCATCCGCCAGGGATGATTAGACCCATGAACTCGGTGTGAGAAGAGGCGATTTGGTATTGGTGGATTGTTCCCTGGAGAGAAGAGAGGAGAAGGTTATCTTTTGCCCACTTTCCCCATTTGCCCTATTTCCCCACTGTATCTCATCCCAGTGATCTTGTCCTATCTCAGCCCGACTCCAATATTCGCTTGAATATGAAAGCTCAGATACAATGAAAGCATATCGTATCTGAGAAGAGACATGCAACAAAACTATTTTTCTCTAAGTCCATCCCAAAAACAACAAGATTCACTTACCGGCGGCACACTAGCAAAATCTCCCGGTCCCAAACTCCTCGCTTCATCATTTGCCCATACATTCAGCGTGCCTTTCAAGCACAAGAAGACATCATGCGTTTCCTTATGATAATGAAATCCAATCGGTTGATCCCTTGTCCCACCGGTTCCCACCACCGCAAAAGCATTATTCGTTTCGTTTCCAGTGACGAGTAATCGCATAGTGGAATTGGAACAGGGGATTGTCCATAATTCACCCTTGAAACAGGGAAGAACATAGGGCGTTGCTTTTCCGGGGGGAGTGGTGAGATGGGGAACTGGGGCCATCTTGTTGGATTTATATCAATTAGTTCTAGGGAAATTTGGTCAAAGAGTAGAGTTATTGCAAGAGGAGATGAAGGAGAAGAAGGAGAGAAAGGAAATGTAATGTAACGGGGAATGGAAGAAGAATATAAAGGATCGTCGATTCATCGACGAGCTTTCTCTTGTAAAGCTATCCATCAGTCTAAGGGGGATACGTCCGCGCCGTCCACATTGAAATGTGGACGAAACATGAGGGGTAGATCTAAGCTTGCACTCGTACTGTAGATCTATCCCCCGCAATCATGATAATGACGAGATGGTACTAAAAATGGTAATGAGATTTGATGACTAAGCCGAGATACTGTAGGTAAATACCTAGTATCTCTCTTCATCCTTTCTCTGGCTTCTTTTTAAGCTTTCCGATCCTTCCGATCAGCCTTCATACATATTACTTTAACCAAAGTTGAAGATATACTATTAGAACGAAAAAGAAGGAGTAGAATAGGGGGGAAGCGAGTAGAAAAAGCAATAAAACTTACTTAGTATTTGAAAAGTTGAAATCATTTAAATAATATCAATTAAATAATAATTTTTTAAAAGACTTTTGATTAAACTAAAAGATTTTAATTTTTATTATTGTTTTATTTAATTTTAAAATTTAAATATATTATTATATTGATTTATTTGAGTATTTTTATAAATATATAATTATATTAATTATAATATATAAATGAAACTAAATATATTCAATATATATAAAAAAGAGTTTTTTTTATAATTTATAACAATGAGAATTTTGATTATATAGTTCTTCTACTTTGATGTGTATGTATTAGATTAAAGCTAGATTGAGATCTTAAACATGCAGTATAAAACATTTTGATTATTTGGTATCAAAAGAGTTTCGTTTCGGATGTTCTCAATTGTCCGTTCCCACTCTCGTCCTCAGAATCCGAGCACCGAGAAATGCAATTCTTATGGCTTTTTATACAGATGTCGTAAATCCTTGGTGGCGATACGTTTCTAGTGGACGTTGCATGGAATCAGGAATTTAACCGTATTACTGGTTGGAGATATGGAGACATGTATGTGGACGGCATAAGCTCGTCGGCATATCTCCTCGGCATTGCTCGTCGGTATTGCTCGTCGGTGTAGCTCGTCGCGTCGGTATAGCTCGTCGGCATAGCTCCTGTAAGCTCCAGATGGTTTGAAGCTATATGTAGTATATATATGATCTCTCAACTTCGCTTTGCTACATCAAATTGCACATCAATTCATCCCACATCACCACATCACAGCCAAAACCATGGAAGAAATCAAGAACCTCTCCCTCACAACCGGCGCCTCCATCCAGGAAATCCTCCTCCCCACCATGAAAATCCTAGCCCCCCATCTCCTAAGGAACCGCACTGCCATCCTCTCCGTCCCACGCACCACCCACACATATGGATCTCACGCGCGGCAAACCCTCGATCTATATCCATCATCAAGTTCCTCTCCCAGTTCCTCTCCCATCCTCATATTCTTCTACGGCGGCGGTCTCACCCGCGGTGATAGAATCCTTGGTCTTCCATTTTTAGACAAGCTCGTGTATCATAACCTAGGTTCTTATTTCTCAAAACAAGGAATAACCACAATCATCGCAGATTATAGACGAGTTGATAGCGAGGCGGGCGGTGAGGGTGCCACCTTTCCTAGTGGAGCCCAAGATGTATCTACCGTTCTCCAATGGCTCTCTCAAACCGATGCACTGGATGGAAAAGGAAATAAAAAAGATGTATACATAATGGGGAATTCAGCAGGAGGATTACATATTTCTACGTATCTTCTCGAACCACGATTTCTAGAAGAGAGAAAGGCATGGCAGGGAAATGCTAATGTGTCATTGAAAGGAGCTGTGGAGCTTGGAGTTCCGTTTAATTTCGAGCAAACGTTGCCTGGACGTAAGGAAATGTTATCTCGATACTATGGGAGTGATGAGGTTGTCGCGGCAAATTGTCCTTGTGGGTTGTTAAAAGCGGTAGGGGCAAGCAAGAAATCAAGAGAGGAATGGGGGGTTCCGAAACTATTGGTTATGGTTTCGGAGTGGGATCCTGTGGATGAAATTTTAAACTCCAATGATGCTTTTGTCAAGTTGGTGGAGGAGGTATGGGGGGAGAAAATTGAGCTTGTCCATATTAAAGGACACAATCATATTAGTCCACCGTTGGCTTTGAGTACCGGGGAGGGAGAGGAATGGGGCGAGCAGGTGGCGGGATGGATCAAGGGACATGCCTAGGCTTTTGGTAAAAGATACAAATGGATTCATTTTTTCTCAAAACAATTTCTCAAATGAGATAGATACCTTGACGTTGTGTATGCAGGCTTTTGTGAAAAGTGTTAGTTGAAAGCAAGACACGATATAAGTTTCGAAGATATATCGAGGTATATGATGGCTTTTGTTACGTTATTTGACTTCTAGGGTATCCATTTCCAACCTCCCAAACTCCAAAGCAATGCCCACAGACTCTAAGCCTCAAAAGCGTCATTTAAATACCTCACAAATGTCTCCTTAATCCTCTCCACCGGAACCGCATTCATCCTCTGCAAACTAATGAACTGTCTCCTTAACCTCTGCAATGCCGGTAATCCTACAGGATTTCCTGGTAACTCCACCACCATTTCTTCTCCCCTTGAATTCTCTCCTATGCTAACTTCTGCCCCCCCTTCTCCTGGATGGTCTTTACTCCATTCCAATATCCTATTGAGAACCGTTTGTGTCATCTTATCCAACTCGTATAGGAATCCCTCGCTACTGTGTGCCTTCGCCACTGTAGCTGCATTCGGCCTCACTATCTTTCTTTTCCCTTCCGAACCATCCCCAATTATAGCATCCCATATCGCATCTCCGGGTACGTTTTCATCCTCCCAGACGACTGTAAATAACGGGGAGTCCCAGCGTACCATGGCATTCGGCTCTTCGTATCTGAACACCAGATTCTCCCAGTTATCCTTTTCGTATGCTTTATCCTCCTCCTTGATCTCCTCTGTATATTGTTCCGAATGTGACGTATTCTGGCTGTCTAACCGCGCCTCATTCACCTCTCTTGCTTTATCAGCAGGAATCCCAACATGCATAACACAACACCCAGTCCTCATCGCCTTCGCCTCGCAAAACAACTGGTATCTCCACCCCTTAATATAATTTCCCCCATCCAATATCACCACATCTTTATCACTCAACACTCTCTTGACCGCAGCATATATCGTAGCCCGAGCATCTTTTTCACTCGCATTATTTGATCGCTCATGAGCGGATTTGGATTCGAGATTGTATACTTCGCGGGGGATGGCGAGGGTATGATCGGAGATGAGGTGGACGCGGAGGGAAGAGGAGGGACTAGTGGAGGGGAGGGAGGATATTTTTTTGAGAAGATATTCGCGGAGTTGGGTGGCCCGGTAAGTTTTCCCGGAGGTGGGGTAGCCGGTCAGGATTATTAGCTGTAGAAACAAATGGTGTTAGTATTGTTTGGGGAAGAATTGGAGAAGGACACTCACTGGCATATTTGACGTGTGGTGGAATGTTGGATTGTGCCATCATACATACAACAGTGGAGCGGAAAAGTCCTCTGTGACCCCGCGTGGACAAGACGATAAGGTCTCATCACGTGGTGATAAGAATCCACCTCCAACACATCCGGTCACTTCGTACAATTAGTGAAATCTATCAAGTAATTATCACTTATTCACGTCGCCGTCCTTTTTTACTCGAACTTCTATTTGGCTATTCCAACTTCTTCTTGGTCTGAATTTCTACCGTTGCTCAACTGCATTTCAGATATTTCGATTAGTTCTCGTAGTGTCTTCAATGCTGGCGTCTGCTCGTGTCAAATCACCGCCTCGAAACCGCCTCATTCACGCATCTTTCGGATACCCGCTTGAGGCGGTACAACGTGATTGAAGTCAAAGCACTGTATTTTGATTTACCAGGATTCATAGATCAATGATGGCTGACTTGGAACACAGGTCACTCGGTAGTGTTTGAACACGGGGTCACTTTCCAATCAAATTGTAGGTTGGCGGCTCAAGTGAGAGCTCAGTGTTATTACTGTTATCGCCGTGCAGCATTCTGAAGGTCTGATTTGAATGATGTAGCTATCCTTGAACATTACACAGCATTTCAGCAAAGAGCTCGCAGCCTCACAGTTACTGCATCTGAAATCATGCCAATGGGGAGATAGCAAGGCTTGTTACAGTCTTAAGACTTGCGTGATATTTCAGCAGATTAGTTGGATCTAATCTATTTACTCGCATGCAATATACGGAATGTGAGGAAGTCTAGAACATCTATCGCTCGGCCAGTACCATACAGCATATAACGAGCTTCTAATTTCTATGATTCGCTCCTCATTGGCATGATAATTGACGCCTGGCTTGAATGCTTCTCCAAGGGCTTTCCAATCACTTTGGGTAGCCGGGCACTCTTCTGACACCCATGTTCGCATGCGAAACCTCTTGAAAAATCAATTTTGCTATACAGAGTGGGAATTACAGATGCTTAGACTTTGTGAGGCATTAAAACCTCGAGTGTCTAGATACTGTAGAAGATTGCTTGATGTGATCGACATAAATCATGCGGAATACCGGTAACTTCATCCACAGAAGTCAACTTCCTTGAGAATCATAGCCTGAATAATAGGAAATGTACGGAGTAATAACACGGCTACCAACTCGGACCGTCTCGGTGAAGGGTAAGCAGAATCCTTGAAACCTTCCTTCCTTGTGTCACCGTGATTTGAATCATTATTGTTCCTGAAGCGTTACTAAGTAGTGGAACATAGGACATAATCTAAAAGCTCCGAATCTGGCGGTTTAAGCTTGCGAGGCTTGTGACTCCATACACTGGCATACAGCCGAAAACTTTTGAACCTTCAGAGTTCAATTGTTGTCGAATTGTTATGAAGTTTCTATTACCGTATCTTGAAAGAATTTGTACAGTAGATCAGTATGAAAGTGGGTTATCGTAAGCGCCAGTCCAAAAAATCGCGCAATAATGAAAAATCGAAAATTTGTTGTTCAATTGAAAAGGTCTCTCTCTTCTTAGCCTCATCGCCCTCCACTACAAATTTGATGTCATCATGACTTACAAATTTAGGTATCGCGTAGAGCGTTGCTTTCATGTACTTTCTATGGTGTGATGAAATGCGAATACTACAGGTAAAGTAAACAGCGAATACACACATCAGGAATTGACGGACCGCGATAGCTTCATGTTCGGCCGATGTAATATGAATTGCTTGCAGGCTTGCACTCACGCAGCTGGAAGAAAGTTTTAATTGGTTAGGTAAATGAAACTATTGATGATACGGGGCGACAACTTGCAGGAAG
The DNA here is from genome assembly GCA_002162495.1 of Myriosclerotinia curreyana. Taxonomy (NCBI): domain Eukaryota; kingdom Fungi; phylum Ascomycota; class Leotiomycetes; order Helotiales; family Sclerotiniaceae; genus Myriosclerotinia; species Myriosclerotinia curreyana. The sequence continues at coordinate 35,093 of NGKJ01000194.1, read as the reverse complement.
AAGCTGGGGAGCTGATGGATCACATACCAATCAATTCTCAAATCAACCACACAGAGACCAGCGCATCAACCAGCTTGCTGAGAACAAGTTACAAGTGAGAAGCACCCCATGTATCTGTACATTCACCCGGGCGTGCGTTTGATTAATGTGGGAAGTTACCAAAAACCACCTTGGTATTTTGCGCATCTTCATGCTCTTCATACTTTAAGGAGTACGTACTCGTCGGCGAAGCGGTCGATGTATAAAGGAAAATGGAAAAGATGAATGATGATTTTCATTTTTAGAAATTAGAGTTTCGGTCCCCCTGGATGATCTCACGTTGATATAAATCATATAATTCTTTCTAATTTCTAAAGGTAAAAAGATCGTCGGATCTAATCAAACGAAAACCTGCTTCTCTAATACTTTGAGAGTTTGAAATATTGATATACACGTGCTGGTAAGGGTTTCCCTACGTTTCGGAGTACAACGCAACAAAAATACGAAAGATTGAGATTATTTCATTCATTTTCTTAAATAATTGCCGGAAATTATTATCAATAATAAATATTATTATTATTATTACATTCCTATTTTGATGCTTGTCTGTCAACCTTGTGATAAGGCTGGGAGAGCTATGAGAGACATACATTTTGTTTGTGATGAACTTATGATATACAACTTTTTTTCTACTTTAGTTCTTGTCGAATGAATGAGGATTAAAACCCCTGAATTTGCATACGAGTTACTCCCTCTCCGAAAGCTCAGAGTTCAAAAATGAGCGGCAGGTTCATTACTTTCGTTTCCGCGATAGGAATCACAATCCTGTTTATAACCTCATTTTTACTCAAAATGGATTAGTTTTCTTGAACCTTCATTCTTATTAGATACATAATACTATGCAGTCTATGCAGCAGCAGCAGCAGCAGCTAAAATACTCATGCAATGCATAATTCTATGAAATTCATCACATCTTACTCCGTATATTCCTCTGAGACTCGTAGACGTCGTCATCTCTTCCTATCCTTTGAGCAAGCACGGCAAAAGCACCGGACTTTGACAGGCTGAATCTACTGCAGTTTCTCATCCATTTCCATCCATTTCCATCCATTTCCATCCATTTCCATCCATTTCCATCCATACAGAACCTGGTCAATAGAGGGGTGATGCAGAATATAACCAGGATATTAACAGGGCAGATGTACGGACTAAGGGCTTTTTCATTCGAAATATACAAGGTATACAAGGTATCCAAGGTATAATTTATATGAGTGGTGAGTCGTGACTTGATGAAGGGGTGACCACTGACCACTGACCCACCACCCAACCAGTGATATCAAACGGTGGATAATTCTAACGATTTAAAAAGAGACAACGCATCAATGTCTCACATAGCAGGAGGATCCTCGTCAACAAATCAAATTACCCCAGCCCTTTCATACTTTCACTAATATCACATATCCTTGGTTTTGTTCGCTTCATCTGTTTCTTACCTTGTCTCCTCCGATTTGGTTACCATTGAAAAGCATAAGTGCCCAACCTCCCCACCTTGGACAGACTCTTCTTTTCCTTCCATTCTCATTCATCCTTTACCTTGCTCACATCTCAGTCAGCCTCTTTAACTGTGACTCAAAGTCCATACATTCATCGCTTCTCACTCCAGTTCTTGTATATTGCGGATCCCCCCTCCAAAAGCTGCCCAACTTGATTTTGCTTCTTTCCAATTGCAAATCTACTCGACAGAGATCATCCAGCCGGATTGTTCCTACCAACGACCATTATTTTCTTCCTGCTTATACCACAAGGCCGTGGCCATAAGAGTAGTATCTCCAACACATAGTTCAACAACATACTCGACAAAGCACACTGCCGTTGCTTCAAAAAGGATCCCAAATGACTTGCACGGAGACATTGACCATTCTCCCGGAAACCATGGCAGGCTTCGACACACAATCCCATTCCAGGAAGGCATCCGCCAGGTATATTGTTTTTTCTATTTTGCTTATTTTTTGCTTTGCTTCGCGTTGAGTTTGCTTTTGCTTTTACTGCTAGAATCCCGGATGTCTTCATGTCAATAGAAAAATCATGTACATTTCCTTTCGCAATGCAACATTTCCATGATTCCGGACGTTCCAAGGACATTTCCAGGCATATATATCCAAATTTCCCAGGTTTTCCCGCCATCCACAGGAATTTCAATGGTCTCAACGTGTGCCCACACGAGCATGCTTCACCTCTTCTGAGGTTCAGAGGCATTCTGACAAACAAAAAATATGAACTTTCAAACGAGACCTCCGGTCTTGGGTGAGTATACCTACCCGAAATGGATCTTCAAATTGCAAATTTCTCTCTCTGTATACACCAAAAGGACCGCAATTTCCAATGGATCCAAGACGCTCGAGTTTTTTTCATAGGACCCTATTAGCTGGTTATATCTTCGGGAACAGACTATTCGCCGACAGTCCCGAGACGTGGGCTCGCAATTCCCGCGAGCACATTGTAATACCTTTCAGTTGATCGGCTAGACTTTCATTCCCATGCCCACAGCAATAGCTGTGTGCCAGAGGATGATTTGACGACAAGTACCCACCTTGATTCAGGTGCTTTCAATATGCAGCTTCCATGCATGGAGATACAACTACCTACCATCATTCCGGACTCAGCACTGCTTCCTGTAGTGGATACCATGGCCCCATTTTCCTTTTTAATTGCCGCATATGGAACCCAAAACCTAGACAACATCCCGAGGAACTACAACCGGAAGTAACTGGCTATTCCAGCCGGTTACGATGCTTTTGAAGCATCTGGCATCAATTTATGCCACTGAGTACGTAACCTACTCGATGTCGACTACAAGTCAGACAACAATCCCCTTCAACACAATCGAGCATCAACTAACAGTACTGTTGCTTTCTTTTGAACAGAAGGATATTCCAATTACCAACAAACCCACACATGGAGACAACTTTATCCCGAGGAAAACCAGCCACATGGATGCCATGGACTTTCAAGGATATGCCATCCTTTCTCATTTGTTCATGTTTATTACCATGAATGTTTCAATCATTTACCGTGGATGCTTACGACATCATTACCCCGGAATAGACCATCTCTATGGCGAATCCCAAATGGTCTGTAGACTACCCATCCATACCCTTTTGAGATTTTCAAAACTAACGTCTTGGTGCTACAGGACTCTCAGACTGGATGTTGTTGTCTTGCTTTATTTTTTCTTTCTGTTATTTTTGCAATTGTGGTTTTTTCAACGGTGTATGCACAGCACACTAACCTAGATCTTGTGTAGCGGTTTCCATTCAAGAACTCCATTCCAAGGAACTACCGGATTTTCTTTACGTCATACAGAACCTACCCAGGGTCAATACAGTGGATTATCCTGGAACGGAAAAAATGAGGGTTTACAGTACTCATCCAATGATTCTACTTCCCAAGGACCCAATGGATTTTCTGATTCTTCTCTTTATATTCCCGTGGCTCAGATGACAAGTCAACGGTGGCCTGCCGTTTTGACTAACGGTCTTGAGTCGGTAGAAATGACCCGCTTCCCATCCCAGGAATCATCAAGGACAACCCACTCGACAACGACATCTGAGTGTGCTATGCCAATGGGTTATTTTCCCAGTGCCTCTCAGGCACCATATCAAATCTCTTCTGCAAGATCAGATACTTCAGGTAGATCAGCCAGCCCATCAAATTCTGTTATGTACACCCCAACAGCACAATTTGATCTTCAATCTGCATTCGACACTTTCCAATACCCAGGAGGAGATGAATTAGCCGGAAATGATTACCAGGTGCCAGCTACCAGTGGATTCCAGCAGCCCCCCACATTGTCGTTGACAACAGGAGGATTTGATTTGTTTCCCAGCACACATGGATTACCTACAAGTATGACAGCAGCTTCAAGCTCTATTTCCAGTTATGTTCACAGCGCACAAGATTCAGTTTTGTTCGACAGCTCTATACTAGGATCTCCAGATATATGGGATGCTACTTTACTTGAATCAAACCCACGCACACCAGTTGCTGAGGAATCATGGACTCTTCCACCACAAATGATGTCTTCAACAAATAGCCCATTGGACTACTCCCCGACCGAAGGCCGATCACCCAGGTATGTTCAAGGCCTTCCAGATTTCGTGGATTCACCTCCTTACAAGACTGGTGACAGGATTATAAGGAAGCCAATGGGACCCAGAGCTTCCAAAGTTGCTAGCGACACGAATTCCAGACGTGTTCCAGGAACCGAGATGCCAGAGGAGTCCTTCAAGTTGATGGGACGTTCCAGTCTCGATGCTGATAACTCAGCTCGTGATCATCATTTGTACCAAAATGTGACTACAAAATCCGATGGATTATACCACTGCCCATGGGAAGGAACATCATCATGCCAACACAAGCCAGAGAAGCTCAAGTGCAATTACGAGTAGGATTCATACATTCCCTCTTCGCGCGTCCGTAAAGCTAATCATGTCACGCAACAGCAAATTCGTCGACTCTCATTTGAAGCCATACCGCTGCAAGATCGCTGCATGTGCAGACAATAAATTTTCATCCACGGCCTGTTTACTCCGCCATGAGAGAGAAGCCCACGCTATGCATGGACATGGAGACAAGCCCTTTCTTTGCAAGTATGACGGCTGCGAGCGCGGCGTCACTGGCAATGGCTTCCCACGCCGCTGGAATCTTTATGACCACATGAAGCGTGTACACAATGACCCATGCACATCCAGGAGTGCTGGTGGATCCCCACCACCTACTGAAAAGCCAGCCACTGGCTCCAAGAAGCGTAAGCAGGATGCCATTACGGAGCCAAATGCCTCGGATAAGGAAGTCGTTAAGAGGGTCAAGACACCCCCTGTTGTTAACCAGCAACCTTCCTTGGTTGAGATTTACCACCAAAGTGAACAGCGACTTCAGGAGGCCGTGAAACAGTTGCATGATTTTAAGGGTGCAAACGCCATGAGCAATTTGAGAAACGCGAGTGACTGCATCAAAATCATGGCACAGACTCTTCAAAAAATCAATCAGGCTGCCCCTGCCATGAGCCGTACCTTTAGCCATGGATCTATGGGCTGAATGAATTCCTTTATTCGATACAGTGAGGATTATTGTGAGTACCCCATGCTCACTATTGCGTTGGTGTCATTTGACTAACACTCCCTCATCAGCATATCTACACATTCCAGACTTGTTTTCATAAGGATCCCTCCCTACCAAGGATAAAACACAGCGGATCCAGCCCGCTCAGACAATCCCGTCAGGAAAAATCCAGGACATTATAATATTCGACAGAATTCAAGTCGTGAAACCAGTCATGCATATATATCCCAGGATCAAAAGGAGCCAGCCACAAGGAACTTTTCTTTATGCCAGTGCCGAGCATTGCCACTGTCCCGGAGTCGACAGTCCCAGCCTGTCTTTCTATACTCCTTAATGGACTTTGGATACATGCCGTCGAGTTTGCATGTTGTTTATTGATTAGATGCCAACCCACAAGGATGGGTTGGCCGTGAAGAAGGGCCAGGGGGAGGGGGAGGGGCCATTTAGATGAGAGGATTGGCATTATTTTTTTATTTTTTGGATTTTGTATGTATGGTTTTTGGGTTTGTTTGGTGGAATGTAACGTGATTTAGTCGGGACGGGTCCGAATTGGGAGGTCTGGATTGGTATAAAAGCATTTTATAGTAACCTGAAAACCGTTCGGCTGGCAACTTCTCGGAAAAGACTTTGGGGCGATAGATACCATTGGGAATTGGAAGGAGGATTTTTAAATTTAGATAGATACCTAGGGTTTACAGCGCAATGGGTTTGGGTAAAGAGATGGGAATAAAATTCAACTCTAAATATATACGTAGGATTTGACTGACAGTGTTGATGATCTGAGGCGTGAGATATTTGAGGGGTTTGTTAGTGCCGAACGAATGCTGCGGCCAATGGATGTTTTCTTGTCGGGGTTGTTTGATGTCGTGGCTACAGATCTTTTAGAGTTCTTATTCTGTTATTCGGGCAGATGGTTAAGACATTCATATGACTATTTACTGAAATTGCAATTTTGCCTACTTATCTTTAGGTTCTATATTCCCATTTTTCGCAAGCATTATAAACATCATATCGTAGTGGGTATATTAAGAAGAAAGACGTGACCATGCAACCCCATTACATCTCATCATCGATATCTCACCACCACCACAAGCAAAAAGCAGCCCTCTAACCTAAGCAACCGTCCCCTTAACCTGCTTCATCTCATCCACCTTAAAATCCCTCCACATGCCCACGAACAAAAAACACGGAATCAAGAACACCGTTCCCGCAACCGCTAACCATTTCATACTCTCCCCATAAGCAAACCACACTGCGTTCCTCTCCATGCTCCCAATCGGATACTCCAATTGCGCCGTCAGATTCCCGTATAATTGCTTGAGTAATACCTCGTCGGTGATTTTTTGCGCTAGAGCCGCAGGGAATTTATTCGTGTAGATTGCTCCGGAGATGGCGACCCCGATGGCGCCTCCTACTGAGGTAAAGAGCCCAATGAGTGCCAGCATCGATGCAACACCTTTGTGGGGCGCGGCGGCCATCACGGCCATTTGTTCACATATCACAATGGTGCCACCGGAAAAGGCAATGAAGATTTGACACATGATTACGTATCCGAGGGGTTGATCGGGTTGGCGGAAATGGATCATGAGGCCTACGCCTAAGATTTGAAGTGGCACGGCGAAGTATAGAGCGAGCCATTTGAAACGACCGGTGATGCGGATGAGGTAGGAGATGACGACGGCCCAGAAGCAGGAACCAATGGAGTAGATGTTGGTAACGTAGCCTGCGTGCGTGATGCTGAGGCCGTGCACGGCTTGGAGATAGTTGTAGAAGTAGGAGTCCCAGCAGTAGAAGGATATGAAGAAAAAGGCGGAGCAGAGACAGGCACCGATGACGGTTCGGTCGGTGAGCAGCTCGAAGGGGATGAAGGATTTGCGGGCCATGTAGCGTTCGTAGATGCCGAAGGCGATGAGGCAGCATATGCCGAGGACGAGCATGGCGATTATCATTCCGGAGTGCCAGCCTTGTTTTTGGTAGGAGGCGAGGGAGAAGGGGAGGAGGAAGAGCACGAATCCGGCGGAGATGAGGAGGAGGCCGATTGCTGGGGGGTTTTATTAGATGGGGATGCAAATGAATGGAAGAGTGAGCTTACCATCGAATTCCCAAAAGTAATAGCTAACGCTCTCGGTCCATGTACGACCGCTGTCTATTCTCTTAATCAATCCTGCCTTCCTGGCTTTTCCTTGATTCCACCATAAAAGCGTAAGAATCGGGGTACAGATCACGGGAGTGATAATGGTGAAGGCGCCGAAAGCCCATGGCCATCCACTGGTCTTGAGGAATGATTCTGCAGCTGGAGGACCAATCCATGTTGTTGCAATGTACGGGGTGGTTGAGAAAGCGAAAACCAACGCTCGATTCTTCAAACTCGATGTATCGGCCATGAAAACATCGAGGACATACATCATTCCATCAAACCCCAACCAATAGAATACCTGTTTCCCTGTCAATAATCATGAGCAAAAAAGACGAAATGGTTACTTACTTGGGCAGCTGCATAAGTTTCTACATTTCTGCACGCAGCCATCATGATCAGACCTGTATTTTATTAGCTACGTTTTGAGGACGATAAGGATTACCGTGAAATGAAAGGTTGACTGTACCTATAGTAGCAAAAACAGTCATGATAGCAAAACCTTCGGCACGACCGACCAGATCCACGAATTTCGCAATTGGGAGTCGGAAGACACCACCAATGATACTCGATACGATACTCGTTGTACCCGTCAGAGGCAAGAGAGCAAAGGAAGAAGTAACGTAATAGGAGAGATTGTTTTGGATCTGCTGTTGCATGGAGATGACGAAAAAGACGAGGAAAATACTAGAGGGTGTTAGAATGCTATTGAGGGGTAATGGAATTACTCGAGAGATTGATCACTTACAAGGTGTAGGCTAAATATAATTGCTTCTTGGTCCATATCAAAGTAACGGCTTCCACGGCTTGAACACCATGCTGGGCATCCTCGACTGGTCTATCATCAACAAAACTTGCTGGACCATCGACGGTTGTATTGAGATGGTTTTGTTTATGATCGAGACCGTCAGGATATGCTGTTAATTCAGGACCGACGGCGACCTCAGAGGCTAAGCCGTCGGTTCTGGTTTTCCAAGGTCTGAATCCCATTGGTGGTTTAATCCTCGATGTCGTTGTTGATGTCGATGTCGATTTTGATATTGATCTCTTATCCAAGTGTTTGGTTTTGTAACTATTTTAGTTATTGTAGGTGGTGGATGTGAAGAATGTATGTATGGAAATTGATAATTGTAAACGTAGACGAAGACGAAGATATCCTAAGACTACAATATAATATATATAGTATAGTACTACTCGAGTAGTAGTAGTTCACTACCTACTACTACCTACCTAGGTAATACCTCCTAGTATTTGATCATGTATACATACCTACCTAGTAATTTAGCCCATTCATCCATCCCATAGAGTTAAAGTCAGCAGCCAGCTGCACTATCATCGTACTATAATAATACTACTCGTATATACTCTGTACAACCTTACTATCATATCATATAACCATAGAATTGGAGCTTCCATCCAAGGATCCCAAGAGTTGTCAACAGTCCTGGTTGTACGAGTTAAAGTTATTATCCAATTATATGAAGGTATGAGGAGAAGATTTTTACGGACATGCAGTAGTGTTTGATTTGTACCGTAATAGGACATTGAGCTTAAGCTTGTTGAAAGGAAGCAAGGAAAGACGGATCTGATAACTTTAAAATCTTATTAAAAGGATCTGATTAGATTGTTTTATTAGGTAATCAAAGTGGTGAAGATACCGAGGCCGATATCGAAACTTTTGCATTTATACTAAATATAGATTTTGAGAACCCAAATAGTAATTTCTATGGTGCTTATATATTAAATCAAATCTTCAACTTTGATATTTCTTTGATTTATTTAATAACCAACCAATGAAATTGAATAGTTTTTGTACTAAAGATTTATTCAATTGAGAATATTTATAATATCTAATTTTTAAGGCTTTAGCTCTTTTGGTTGTTAAATTATTAATTATTGAAAAGTTAAATATATTTAAAAATATTTGATTCGGTTAAAAGTTGGTAAATCGGTAAGTAGTTCGGATAAATATTAATCCTTTTTGCAAGCAAGTCTTTATATAAAACTACTTCACATTTTAGACTACTGTTTAAGGTTTCTAATAAACTTCAACTTTTTAATTAACTTTATAAGCTAATAAATAAATAATAGGTTATATAAAATATATTTTTTAATATATAAAAAATAGATCTAATTAAAGGAATTTTAAATAATTAATTATTAAAGGCTTAGCTTTAATAGTTGTTGAATAATAGCTAATAGCAAAAAACTATTAATCTTACACCCTCATTTATATATTATATTTTCAAAATCTATATTTAGTATAAATGCAAAAGTTTCGATATCGGCCTCGGTAGAAGATAGTAATTCACTTCATATTATTAGGTACCGGTACTCCTTGTATTATTCGTCTATATATGGAGATATATCAATCATATCTATCATCAGACTTGTCTTTACTTCTCTCCCTTCTCGGTATGTGTATGTGACATAGTGAGTGAATCTTTTGAATCTTGAATCAATTCTGTTGATTTTGTTGATTCTGTTATAAGCTAAGCCTCCAAGCAATAATATTACAAGTCTCGCTCCAAGTTTCCTTATGAGGATGAAGGATCGCAAAAGTGGGAGAAGTGGGAGAGGAGAGCGCTTGACAACATGGGTAAGGTTACAGTAAGTAAGATCTGATAAGAGTTTTGGTGGGAGCAGCTCGCTCTTCCTTGACTTCTTATTATCTTATATCCATGATCATGATAGTTAATACAAATGACTTGTGTGTGTATTTTCAAATGACCAGACCTCGAAATGTATACTATTAGCCCACGCCATATTAATAATCTGGATATCCGGTAAAAGCCTATATCTACCTAGTAGGTTGGTTATTCGAATCAGAAATGAACAAAACCTTTTAGGAATGGATAATAATACATACAGCCTTTTTGCGGAGATAGCCCTGATCAAAACCATGAGGACATCCACAATTCACTGACAGTGCAATAATCAATCTAAGATTCAATCTAATCAGATCCTTCCTTCTACTTTCTTCTCACAGGAGATGAAGTGGAAGTTGAACATTATTGCTCTCCAAGCTTTCTTGGCAATAGCAGACCGGATGCCAAATCGGATGCCCGCAAAACCTCTTTGGTATATATACCATGGCATCAAATTACTTCCGAAAACCGAACCAAGTGGAATTTTGTTACGTTTCTTTAACTTCTAGAATCCAAAGGGGCTGGGATCATCGCGAGCTTTAAAAGGTCGATGGATCCTACCAGCAAGGCGTTTATAGTACAGCTAAGCGAAATTCACAGTGACATTAGACTTAAAAGTCTGGATCATGACACGACTCGTATTATTCTAGAGCTTCAATCTTTTAAATAAAAGATTATAATAAACGGTTATTTCCGGTCGCCAACTTTTATTTTCATCTCAAAAAGCCATACCCAGTCAGTCATCGTCATTGGATCCCGCTCTCTTTCCCAAGTCCAAAATCCAGCCCGATTCGAGTTGAGAATCCAAATCCTTTACCGTCCGAATTCGAAACTCAAGGAGATCTATCTAATGAGCTAAACCTTTACTGATTTCAATTTGCCACTTTTGAGATTGTATATCAAACCGGTTGTCTTCTCAGCGAGTTCTTGTCGGATACACAGGTTTTCATGAAGGATGACGGTATCATCAATGATTGATTGATTGAGGCTGGAATACGATCAGCATGAAAGATTAGTGTTTAGGCAGTTTTCATACTCATTAATGGCACCGAATGTCATGTTATTAATCTCATGGTGATGCTTAGTTGGCACACGAGCTTTGAGAAAACCACAAATGCCTTCATGTGTGAAATGGGTAGTTCCACAATCCGGTGATTAATCAGGTATTGTGAGTTTTTATGAGTTTCAGATCTGAGATGGACGAACATGTGTGGTGTATGACCATGATATTATCAAAAGGCAGAAAGGCATCCAGTGCGATGATGTCCTCAATTCTGGCTCGGTATGACCCCTAGCATTTCTCATGACACCAACGCCATCTATAAGGAATTAGATGAATATATATTATTATTCGAAGAAATCGTTGATCTACCATACTTCCAAGTTGGATGTTCAGAAACTTCTCTGGTGCAACACACAGATCTAAATAGGCCACTGCAAGTTTCCATTCAGCATATTCCAGGGCACTTCTTTCTTCGGACAGTGATAGAATCTCCTCGGCGTGCAATGAGACGTTATGAATATGTAGTCAGTTTTTGGGGTACCGATTACCAAAAAGAGAATTCTAAGGAGACCATTCGGAGACATATCGTTATGATGACTTTGAGAATGCGATGAGACGTGGTGGTTCATGTCGTTTTGGGGCACTGATCTCCATTCCCACCAAATCTACATCCATAAATCTGCAAATCATCAATGAGCTCTGCGCATACAAGAAAACATGCTACCGCAACATATAATTGGGGTACCTATTGCCTTTCCGGTGATTTGAAGTTATTATAATCAATTATTTGGAGACAATCTTGCGCCGAACGGTGGCATCTGTATAGATAAGTGCTGGCCTTGTAATTTATCATCGTGATGATTTAACATGTTCTCACGAGAATGATTACTCCTGAGCCTGTTGAAATCCGTAATAGCTAATTGCTAGCTTTGCATAGTATCTCTATACTTAGTTCCTTTGATCGCCAATCTCTCGCAGCAATTCTCATTCATGCATTTCCGAAACATAATCACTTGCCGTATTATTCACATATATTAAGTACGCCTGCGCCATACATGCCGAGAATGTATCGCATAGTTAACATGCATATTTGCTTGCTTTCTCTAAGTACTTCAAGTCAACAATTTCCAGAACCTAGCGATTACTTTAAATCCCACAAGGGTTTCCAACATTCTGGACTGCAATCCGACAACGTGAGTCTTTTGTTTCTTGACTCTATTTGGAATACTCCATCTATTTGGAACATCAACTTGTATTCAAACATTGAAAGCTTTCACATCTTGTATTCTAGTCCGGACAATCGGATAGCCTTATTACCCTGGTCCCGTCATTCCCCAAGCACAAGCACACAACAGACGCCTATCCCATTCATACTCGCACACCATCAATCAATCGCCATCACTAAAAGGACCCATTATCATGACTGCATAGAAACATCCCAAGGCTTCAAGGCAGCAAACCGAAGCTCAAGTATATCCGATCCGATTCCTAAGGTTGAAATGCCGTGCTACCCACCATTGTCATCCCGCAACCATATGTACCCGCCGAGTAGGAATAAAACGGAAGGCTTTTGAGCTTCAATTTCAATACTCGGTGCGATTCTTACATACCAGCTGATATCAGATATATACCCTTGTCTTTCTTCAGCGTTAAAATATGTAAGAAAGAAGATGTAAGAAATGTAAGGTTGTAATCTTACAACAGGGTCTCGTTACTATCATCAGCGATGACTAGGTGCAAAGCCCAACTATTGGTAGAAATATTTATACATAGATTAAATTTGAGGTATGAAGTTATACAAACCTCTTTCGGATTCCCCAAAATTTCGGAGACTTCAAGATTACCCCAGCATCAGCTGGAGAAATAATTCTTTGATGGGAAAAGAAGCCAAGACGTTTTGAGATAATAATGCCTTGGTCTATCTTTCCGTCAATATATCACGCCTGACTTTTCTAGTCCAATGTATATGCTGCTTTTATATTTTCATATGCGGGGATTTGCGTGGGCTTGGTTACCTACCGGTACTTTCTCTTTCTCTGTAATACAGAGTGCTGTGAGTAAGTAAGGAAGTGCAAACACAAGCAGAAAATCAAAAAAGTAGCGAGAGATGGAGAGTTAGCGAGTCCTATCTTCTCGCCTACTTCTTACGAACTCATGCTTTCGAAATTCGGCTTTGATATTTTGGAATTATCGACCTTGGCTACTTTAAATGTGGGCAGAACGACGAGGAGAGCACTTTGTAAGAGTCCGGAAAGTATTACGCACCAGATGAGAACGCAGAAACAATGGAGCTTTCTCAGTTTTCTACCCTGTATAATCCCCCGCTTTTTTTTTACCTCGCTATTCATGTTAGTGATACCCTCAACAAAGCACCGACTAACTCATCTTCTTGAAGCCCGTTACGGTCACAGCCCCTATCTCTCCGCAGCCGTTGACTACGTCGTCGCGCGCGCGCGCCAAATTATTTTCCCTCCTAGCCAGACATACTTCTGGGAACCCATCGTGCTATCCCACTACATAAGCGCCCTCTCTAGCCTCCAACGGGCGCTCGACTCGCCCAAAACCCGCTACAAACCCGAGGTCCTCTGCGCCACCGAAATACTCGCCCTCTACGAATTACTCGAGCCTTCGGGAGAAGCAGCGTGGATTCGTTCATCATTCTGCCGGTGCAGCCCGTCTCATATTATTACGAACGCCGGAATCATATACGACTGATTTTGAACGCGCGTTGTTTATGGGTCATATGGGACCCATCATGACTGAGGCGCTGTTGAATGGACAACGATGTTTTTTTTNGGGAAGATTGGCAGGATTTGTTGAGGTCAGTTATCTGTAAGGAGGAATGTTATACCGTGAGTGATCGGAGCGAGATTGTAGTTCTTTTGATCATGGCCAAGAGTAATATTCCCGGGACATTTTGGGATATGACGCAGATTTTTTGTGGCGAGGAAGAACCAAGTGTGGAATATGTAACGCGGATACAAAAATGGTGTCGGGAATTATGCGGGCGGTTTTTGGATTGGAGATGTAGGTATGAGGGATTAATTCGAGAGGGGACGATGGATTTTGATCGTGGGGCGAAGGCTTTGAGGCAGACGGCTGGGGTGGCGATGGCGATTCGGGCTTCTAGGGAGAATTTTGAGAAGGGGGTTGGGAAGAGGGATCCTGGGGGGGGTGAGGGATGGGTTTGTGGAGAAAGTGGTGTTTGAGAGGTGGTGTGTGAGTTTTGGGAGGAAGATTGTGGTTGTTTAGGTTCGGGCGGGAGATTCATAAGTGATAAGTCTGAGTACAAAAAGCAGTGCTGTATTAGTATCAGGCACGAGATAACTGGATTTGGATTCGTGTTATGATGTTAGACCTCAACTTTGGGTGCTCTGTATATTCGTCCTATTTACTCCTCTTCCTCGCATCCCTTCAAATGTTGGTTGTATTTCATTGCTGAACCCAGTTGGAGCAATAAATTGATTGAAACACAACAATTTTCAAAGTTAATAGTTTTCCAGACATCAAAAGCTTTAAGCCGCACTACAGCCCGGACTACTTGAAAGCCACGAATAGTCCCGAAGAAATTGGAGGAAGCCATTGAAGTTTGAATGAACTTAAGGGTGAATCTTGAGATGGTGTGGCTGTATGCCACAATTTTATCGAAGCGAAATTAGTATACAACTCCTCACCTCCATACAGGATATCTCCTAATAAGGAATATAACCTCCAGCGGAGTAATAAACTGTATTGGAAAGATCACGTCGTTTGATCTTGAATTGAAGCTTGAGCATGTAGCGTTTGAATTGTAGAAAAATTTCGAGAAATTGAATCTCAGGAGGCAGAAGAGTAAAATGAGAAAATAAACGAGGTAACCGTAGAATGGGAAAGGCATGATAGAATCGTAGATACTGTATATATGGCCGATAAAAAGAAGCAATGGTAGAAGGAAGTAGGTATGTTCAAGATGAAGGGTTTGATGAAGGGTTTCATGAAGGGTTTATATATTGGCCGATATCTGGACTCTCTTGTCAAAACCTTCTCTGAGGCTCCAGTTGAATAATTTGGACTTCAATCCAATAATGAGTCTAAAGATTCTGTTCGTCTGAAGACTCGGAGAGAATAATGCGAGATACTTCAGCAGCTAGTATAGAAAGCCGTCGGCGCTTGATACCGAGTATTAGATATAATATCTTGATCATTGATCTTTTAATTCAGATATCCTAAGCGCTTGATCACTGCCTAATCATTGTAGAAGACAAGAAGAGTAGCCGGTATAGGAGAGTAGGAAGATAGGTAGGGAGAGCGTTATAGATTGTGAGAAACATTCTTGGATGCCTTCCTACATCCTCGGTAGAAATAGCATAGTGCAATGCTATAATTGAAGTACACTTGTAAATTACGAATGATTGCACAATTATACATACAATTCTTTTGTATTCAGCTGCTGTTGTGGTAACTACGTGACTTACCCATTTGGTGATTACATAATATCATTTAGAATCAAATTACTAAAAATTTAATAAAATAATTTTTTTGATTATACGTATTTCTTTTAATATAAATATCATTTATTATTAATATCTTTTTAATATTATTAATATTAATTATTAATTTTTTTAATTTAATATAATAATTTAAATATATATATATATATATATATTTAAATTATTATATTAAAT
>NGKJ01000194.1:0-19444 GCA_002162495.1 Myriosclerotinia curreyana | reverse complement strand
TATATTAAAGTTAAATAGAAAATAATATTTAATATCTAATAAATAAACTTGATTAGACTTTTTCAAATTAATTATTTTATATAAATTTAATAAATATTTGAATATAAAAGCTTTTAAATAATATATTATTTTTTAAAAAAATTATAATTAAAAAGAATATTAATATTTTCAAATTATTTTTATTAATATTATTAATATTTTTTTTTGGAAAAAAGCTACCGAATTAAATTAAATCTTTTAAAGAATTAATATTCTATTATTTTTAATTATTCAAAATTAAAAGCATTTATAATTAGTAAGTAATTAGTGTATAATAAAACGTTGAGGGTCTGAAATTTGATATAGCCTATAGGTGCAAGGTCTAGCCGCTAGCGACATCCAAATTTACTGCTGTTAGGTTACCAGCTTTCAGCCACAACTTTGACATCGGTAAAGACCTCAAGAATACCACGATAATTGCAATGCGAATACTTTCACCCTTGACCCTGATTCCGTAAATCCTCCTCCTACCCATCGATACCACAAACCCATTCCGCGATGTCGAACTTCAGGCGCGCCCCAGTTGGGGGTAACAATCGAAATAGCATCCTGAGTTCTTTGAGAGCTACAGAAATGGTCGGCAGCAATGGCAGCAAGCCTGTCCTACCTGCTGAAATAATTTCTACGATCCTCGACTACCTGCCAATCCCAGATCTCATGAGCTTTGCGCGCACATCGAAACGAATGCAAGAAATGGTATATGAAGATTCGCGATGGGTATCGAGACTGAAAGCTATGGATGTGTGGAACGAAGGAGAAGCTAGAAAGAGATTCGAAGAGATACTAAGGAAAAAACGAGAAATGGTGCGAGTAAGGGCAGACGAGGATACTAAGAGGATAGGGATTGGTGTTGGAGGTGTTGGAGGTGGAGGTGGAGGTGGAGGTGTTGGAGGTGGAAGTGCTAATACAGGTGGGATGAGGAAAACTAGCACGACATTATTCGATGCGGGCGAGGAGGAGCTACGGCAGCAGCGGAGATCAGCAGAATTTGCTTCTAAGAGTACAAGAGGACTGGCAGATGGATTTGAGACGTTGTCAATATCAGGGCACGGTCATATGAGTATGCCACCTCCACCACGAACTCGGACGCCTATGCAAGATCCGGAAGCCCTGTTGAATGTATTTGCGGAAGTTAGATCAATACGTGGGTCTGCGAGAAATGAGTATGGAAAAATATATGCAGCACTAGGACCATTTTATTACGATTTGGCTAGATCTAGAAGTCATGTTGATCCGGTTCTGTTTCGAGTTTACCGAACTCCAGAACAACAGGCACAAATGCTAGCTCATTTGCAAATATTCTCGCGGAGTGATTGGGCCCAGGGCTGGAGGCAACGAGAGGAGCGGTTAGTTACTATGACGGGTATCTTCGAGACGGCAGTATTACGGGAGTTTGAGCAAGGTTATGAGGCTTGGGATATTGATGGTAGAATGCGACGCTATGCTCATGTATTGGGTGTGCTGAATGGAGGGCATGCTGGTATAGAACTGTTCGTTCAAAAGCATCCAATATTCTCTGACCGAGAAGTTCTTGGCCACTCAATGGATTGCATTAACCAAGCGGCATCCGAAGCTATAGCACTTGAACCGTCACGGGAATTTTTGGAAAAGTTATCCAAAAAAGTAAATGAACAAGCAGATATAATCGATAGAGTCTTTCCTCCGGGTGAGGATGTTTTGCAGATCTTTTTGGATAAAATTGCAGAAGATATTCTCATGGAATACGTTACTCCTTTATTCGACGAATCTCATGAGCGAAGCATTGCATCTTATCTACAAGCTGTTTCTGGTATCTTTGAACAAAGTATGCAATTTGCATCTACACTTAAGCCCATTAGAAACTCAGGCAAAGACTTTCTCGAAAAGGTTAAGGGTGTCATAGCGCGAGTGTTTGAACCTCACGTGGATCTCTACCTGTCAGAAGAGCTTGATCATTTCAAGAGACTTGCGGAATCAGAAGTAAGTGATTGGGAAACGAAGCTCTCGGCTCAAGATGCTTCAAAGGAGTCATTCTATATGGGCAACGTCAATCGCGTTGCAGATAAGAAGGATTTCATGAGCTCCTTCAAGAAGGTCGTAATGATGCCTGTCAACGTTCTACCAACAATGTCGCCGTTTGGTGCGACCAAACCCGTAATAGCACCTCAGGCAGGAAGCCGGTCAAGTTTGCAGGTCCTTAGCGCGAGTCAGTCACCACTACCCTCTCGACCGACGACTCCATCGTTACCACCTGGTGCAATATCCGTTCCACTACCAGCCGAAGCCCCTACGGATGAACTTGCAGCTAAAGCTGCTTTGATGGCTTCTAGGCTGGAAGGAATCCGTTCACTCTTCAGTATCGAGGTTGCCCTAGACCTTACACATTCCGCAAAAGCTAGTATTGAACGCGCTGCTCTGTTCGTCCGTCTAGGAGGTCAGACGGGAGAAGAAGCCCGAGAACAATGTGAAGCGATGTTCGTAGTGCTACTTCAAATCCTTGGGACGAGACATGTCAAGACTGGATTCGACAAAGCCGTGGATCATCTTTCGAAGTATAATCCTCGCGAGATTAACGAACACCAAAAGGGCGTAGTAGTACCTCTGATGACATTCTTGGAACTTGTCAACGTAGGTGACTTGATCTCCCAGATGATCGATGTTTTCTACGAGCAGCAACTCGCAACGACCAAACTCTCAGATCGAAATGATTTCCTTGATCCCGCGGTTAAAGCTAAGAAGAAATTCGAGCAAATGCTAGATGAGCGAGTTGCAGCCGGGTTGAACAAAGGTATCGATGTCCTAATGGATGAAGTCGAATATATTTGCGGCACCACTCAACTCCCTACCGATTACAATCCTCCCGAATTCGACGCCACTGGGATAAACCCCGATATCGACATCGGCCCCACCACAACCGCTGAACAAGTCGTCGCCCTCGTAGAATCCCACACCAAAATGCTCACCGGCAGCACCGACAAAACCATGCTCGACGTCTTCAACCAAGAAGTCGGACTACGTCTCTTTACCGCCGTCTGCAAACATCTCAAGCGCCAACGTATCTCCACCTCAGGCGCCATCAAACTCATCTCCGATATGAATCTATATTTTGTTTATATCAAAACGTTGAGAAATGCAGATTTGCTACAGTATTTTAAGGCGTTGCGGGAATTAAGTCAGATATATTTGATCAGTCCGGGTCATGCAAAGGAAATGGCGACGGTTATTGCGGATGGCGATAGGTTTGGGGGGATTTTTAGAGCGGAGGAGGTTTATGAGTTTGCGGAGAGGAGGGCCGATTGGTATACGGTCAAGAAGGATGTTGAGAGAGCTATGTATGGTATTGGATGTGGAGTTATGTGAAATGGGAATTGAGAATTGGAGAAGATATTGGGATGGCGTACATAGAAGCTTTATGATATATGAATGGAATGAATATGTCTCTCATAGACAAACAAATACGATGAGATTTTTTTATTGCAATTATAAGTGACTATGGTCTTACTCTTATGGTTCTAATTTTCCCATTCCATCCTTGACGCCAGATTGTTATCACATACCCTTCCTATAGTTTCCAATATCCCAAGAGCGCTACCTCATTGATGAGAAATCCAACCTTCTCGCTACCTTACTTGCCCGATCATCATCTACCATTCCAGGTCTCCTTTTCAAATCCTCTCCCATCTTTGCCTCACCACCCTTCTTCTTTGGTAGATCTTCATTCTTTGTGGGTTTAGGATCCGATGCCCACCAAGGATGTTCCAACACCTCCCTCGCCGTAATCCTGTTCCTGGGATCCAGTATCAACATATTCATCAATAAATCTACTCCCTCCGGTCCAGCTGTTCCAAACAAGTTCAAATAATGTTCCCGTCGAGTTACTGGGTTTGGTGGATCGGGTACTGTGTATTCAGGTAACTTGGTTACTCCTGGCCAATTATCTTCCGTTGGTGTACCGATTGCTTGACATATAAGAGCAACTTGATGGACCTCGGTCTCACCCGCTATATATGGAACTCTTAACAACATTTCGGCAAATACAAGTCCCACGGACCAGATATCAACGGCACCAGAATAATGTCTGGCGCCGAATAAAAGCTCAGGTGGTCGATACCAGCGTGTGATTACGTTCGATGTCATATTCCGTTGGGGATCGGCGAAATTTCTCGCCAAACCAAAATCTGCAAGTTTCACTTCCCCGTCTGCGGCAATTAATAAATTATTGGGTTTAATATCGCGGTGTAGAATGAAGTTTTCGTGACAGAACCAGACGGCTCGACTGAGCATTCCCATCCAAGCTTTTATATCGGCGGTACCGTAGCGTACGCCCTCGACGTCCTTGATCAACATTTCGAGATCTCCGAGTGGTAAGAATTCGAGGACGAGATTTAGGTTTTGGTCTTTAGAGGAGAATACTGAGAGGAGGGAGATTATGTTTGGATGGGAGATTTCTTGAAGATGCTTGAGTTCGCGGACGGCATCTGGTGCCAATCCTTCTGTGTATTCTTTTTGTATTTTTATCTTTTTGATCGCAACGAGCACTTTGGGATCAGTGCTCAGGTGGCCGAGATAGACGTTGGCATAAGTTCCCTCTCCGAGCTTCTTGCCTAAGAAGATGTGTTAGATGTGTAGCTAACAATACCGTCAAAGAATGCCCACCTTTAACATATTTAAGTCTCTCATTTTCGTTCATCTGCTCTGCTAGATCATAAGTTGTGCCAGCACTCGCAGATGGCCCATCTGAGGGAGTCCCATTACCACTCGGAGCAGCACTTGAGAGCTTCGATCTGCTTGCGCTTCTGTCGCCGGAGCCCGCAGATGGGACAATGAGAGGTGAAACTGCCATGTCAAATCAAGCCGACAACTTTCAAGCCTATCCCAGCATATTCTGAGGAAATTCGTCGTGACTTTCTTTGTGTTGTTGGTGGGATGGTTTGATTGGTATTCAGACTCAGATTGATGGAAAGGCTATGATATGCACAAGTCCAAAGGCAGTCCAAAGTCGATCACGATTCGACAATCACTCTTCCAAATTCCCCAGGGCAATTTTTTTCGAGGTCCTGGAGATTCCCTGGTTCCAAATATGTTTTCAAATTTCTACATTCCCTAATGATACGAAAGTTGAAAGCTCGACCAGACGTGATTAAAAATTTGGCTAGTAATAAGGCTGAGGAATCTTGAGGTCTTAGCGTTGATTGATTTGTCAGCAGACCTACAGATGAAGCTGGCCTCGTGTTTGTCTGAGCATTTTCCTGCCACTTCGATACAAATTCCAAGCTTTCAATCTGGAGATAGTTTCATTCTCCATAGTATCTTGTCATAAGGCGTGAAAAAAGTATGTGCGCAGTGTGACAATGGAATGTTCTCGGCCTCGATGTTGACGTTCGCCGTTGAGGTGAGAGTTGGACGTGAAGGAAAGAGCAAATGGGTCAAAGATTTTGTGCCTTCTTTCCAAGTGGAACCAGTTGCTCTTCCTGCATTGTATTCTACTCGTTTCTATTGTACACTTATGTTTAGTATTTCTCATATATTCCTCATTGGAATGGGGCATTCCTACTACAACAACTTGCTACATATACCCAATCTATACACTCACTCGTTCAAGTGTGGTGGAGGCTATGGGAAGTTGATTGGATTACTTTTTCTTTTCGTTTATTGCTATCTTCTTTGGCTTTTACTCCTTAGGTATACTCTCAATAACTTCAAACGCCGGATACGTCTCTCGCCCATCATGTGGCAGGTATTTTCTTACTGGGTTTGCTTCTCTATCGGACTTCTCTTCTCTTGATGTCTGACAATAGCTAGATGATTCCCACGGCCTCGGCGATCACTTGGTTCACTACACTCAACGCATTGATTGGTGCATTTATCATCTTTCCACCTCGCGACCCCATCAACCCCGCTAATCCAGCACGACCACCTTATCCTTCAATGGCCCCCTACTTCCATTCAGTACCATACATATCCGACATTGGAGCAACCAAAGAAATGCAGCCACTGTTCATATTCGGCTGTGTCCTTACTACTCTCTTGCTTGCAGGCTGTTTTATTGCAGAACGAGCGCTTCGTCATAAAGGTCGCCTTGCAAGAAATACGGATACGACGGAAAGGGTGCTGGCTTATCTAAGTATCGTGTCGGCTATGATTGGATCGATTGGCTTGATATTTCTGAGCATATTTGATGTTCGGAGGTATAGAACTGTGCACAATACAATGGTGGGATTCTTTATTGGTGGATATGCTATTAGTGCATTTTTCCAATTTTGGGAAAATTATCGAATGGGCTGTAGTATGCCTCCATTTGCCTTACCTCCTTCCTATCATCTGACACGAAACAGAATATCGAGACACGCATGCGAACTTGATGGTATCGGCCTATACAAAACTCGCTTTTATCGCTATCGAGAGTTTCCTTGGCATTGCATACTGGTATGTCTTCATAGCGAAGAATTGGGATGCGGGTGCTGTTATTGAATGGGCCGTCTCCTACGTTTTCTGTTTTTACATTCTTTCGTATCTTTTCGACTTCCTCCCGGCATTGACTACGAAAGAGAAGGATTGTAGGTTTGGGATTTATAATCAAGATCGCATGGTTCACGTTAATGGGCGCAGAGAGCGGGGCCGTGTACATGAGGTTAGGGGAGTTGCACCGGGATGAGATGAAGCGACTTTCGAGGCTGCGAGTGCATATTCTATTTTAGCCGTTGTGCTTATTCATAATCCCATCACAATAATCAACAAACGCTCCAAAACATGCAAGGTATATTGAACTGCACTACAAGCGTCCAGTCCATATGTTCATTAACATTAACATCCAAAACTAACTAGATACCTTTCAGCAAAGATAATCAACTAAAGCCAGTGTCCCTAACATCATCCAATCCAAATACAAACAATTCACTTGCCTTTTTGCCCCTCCTTCGCAGTCGCATTATAGCTCGCTGGTTTATTCTTTCTAACCGTCATCTTCGCCGTCTGAAATCTCACAAAACACCCTGCTACCACTTCCTCCTTCTTCTTGTCCGTGTCCACCAAACCTGTCTCAATCAACTCCTTCACGAACATCTCCACATCCTCAAATTCATTCCAATCATTCCAAAACCTATCAGGCATTCCCGTATTATTGAATAGCGCTATTAACCCTGCGTTTACCGTATTAGCAGCCGCTAATATCGTGATTGCAAGTCCATGTTTCGCAGCAGAAGAAGATCCAAGAGCAGTCAAGACGGCCCCAAAGATGAGCTGGAGGATTAATGCGAGACTATAGAAGGTACTGGATATATAATAAGCCAGTTGACTCTTCTGTCGTGTTCGGACGATCTCCTTATAGAGGCCGTTAGGCAAGTGCCGATGTGAGAAGAAAGGGGAACCAGAAGCGATTTCTACGGGCTGAGAGTGGTCATCGGGGCGGGTGGCGCCGATGGAGCGCAATACGCCTATGTATTCGGCTTCGGAGAGGGTACATAGGGGTGGGAGCACGTATTGGGTTTCTATTTGGCCGAGGGCATCGACATCTTGTGGTGTAGGTGTGGGAGATCGTGATGGTGAGGGTGTAGGATTTGGATTTGGATTCGGATTAAGCCCACCGGGCTCAGTGGTTCCGTAGGTCAGGGTTGAAGACATGATGATAGCGGCGCTAATAAGTGATGGAGAGAAGGATTGATGGATTGAAGAATAAACGATGTTGATCAGTATTCATCAGGCTAGGTATGATGCTAATGAAGAGGAGCCCAACAAGATCTGATTTGAATCTCAAAACAAATTATACAGAAACAGAACAAGGAATGAATCCTACTGGGGACATCACTGCCCTTTATATCCCACAGCAGTAAGTCTCTTCCGTAGCCTACACCAGAGTCTCGACGTACCATCCACTCGGTATGTGTGGGGCGGGCGCTACTCAGTGGTTCATCGATACTACATTGCCGCAGTTTCAACACACCGGGCTCCAAGTCAGCGGTTCATAGTCGAGTCAGGCTGTGTGAGAGTGCTAGGTGAGGCTTCTTGTTCTCGCTCGATATGGTAATGAATGAGTTATGGATGGTATCACAAGAACGTAAGACAGATCCGCCACCTTTCTTCCACCGAAAGTGGCCTTCTAGAAGTTGAAGATGAGTCAAATCGCATGGGGGGTTTGGGAAAGGATCATCATCAGCCTTGTATGGTCTCCTCGAAACTATAATTGTTTCTCCCGTCATGTTTCAACATGTTGGGGGACTTTTTCCAAATGTCGATTGGTTTGAAGTGACTTGTTTGAGGTTTTGAGGTTGGGTGAAGAAGATGAGATGAGATGAGATGAGATCATGTAAGTATGTATGTATATTATATTCAAGTCAGATATGTAGGTACATCTCACTCATCGGGACAACCTAGTCATCAACGTCCCATCCGCAGCCCGCGATCTCCACGAACTGATCCCCAGTTCATCAAAGTCTTCGAAAACCAGCCTATTGTAAGCAGATGTGAAATGTAAGCAGCTACGTAAAGTTTACTCAGGCTTGGTCGCACCAATCGGTGAGAAGATGAATTGATTGCTTGCATCTGAAACAAAAGGGGGAAGGCAGCCCTATCGCTTATTTCTTTAGGGAGGTGCGAGATGCGGTTTCATTGGTTGTCATGTGTGGTGGTGGCGCATTTTTGGGATTCTCACTTTGGTTTCCCTTTCGACCCCCAAAAATTGACCCTTTCCAGATTTTAAATTGAGGAGGTAGGTACGTGAAATATCATGCTCGATATGAGTAAGAAGGAAGGATTTTCAAGCTGGCTTACTGCGAATCATCATGTGGAGGGTTGAAGAAGAATGAAGGTTGAGGATCGGGGACACATTACATTGTCTTTCTTTTGCACGATGGTATGACGATGGGATTAATTTTTGAGGAGGCGATGCAGGGGGATCTGAACGTGGGTGACGCGGAAAGGAACGAGGGGGAAACGTTTGGGATGATCTGGTTCAGCCTGGTTGGATGCTTGCAGAATCTTACGGTATACTTGCTGGGGGTACGAGAAATGAGTACGTATGAGATGTTGCGTTGACTAGGGTCTTTTTAACATATATCAAAAAACTATCATCTATAAATAAAAAGGCTAGTGTTTCCCATAGTGCGGACTGCAGTCCGACATTGTGAGACTCTTGATTATTCAGTCCACATACAATATTTATTTCATCTAAACATCCAATCGATTTTCACCATCAAAGAGTGTTCAAAATATCTACACCTTTTCAAACATTGAACTCTTTTCACATCCAGTCTTCCAGTCCAGATATCTTATGGGATACACTATAGGGTATACTGTTTCTTGGTATCAAATCATGATGTAAGTCTTCCTATCGCACCAATGCATCTCAACCATGTACTCTTTTGAAGGAGCGGTTCTGCAGGTGCTTTGACTTGATATATATATGTCGGCGATCCTGCGCATTAAATTCCAATATGTTAAGATATGAAGAGCGACCCGAAGTGCCCGGTATTCTTGATCATGAGATGTTGATCCTTTAACGTACGGGTATATGTGATGTTGGAATCCTGGCATCAATGACTTACGCAACATGTGCGTACAATCGTTGCAAGGCTGAAAATGTTTTGGCTGGATCCTTAGTTCTCGTCATTATTTGAGCAAATATGTTCACTCTCAAGAGGTGTGTGGGGGCTTGGGCTTCATCGTTGCGTTGTATATCGTTGTATTGCATGACTGCATATTCGCATATGGAAATATGTGTAATTAGAATCTTTTTGGATCATATCCCCAATTTCGAGTAGTTGGGTAGATACCCAGTGCGCCAAACACAGTTCCGGCTCCGTACAGAAGAAAGACAATTACCCTCCAATCTGTCACGGTGCCCACACATTACCCCTGACAATCCATCCGAAGCGCCAAAGACTCAGTTATAAATTTTGCTCAAGCCCTGCCTCACTCAAACTCCATTTTTACCAAGACGATTTACGATAATCTGTTGGCCACCAGATGCATTGTACTGTCTGCGTGGAAGTGTCAGTAACTCAACATAGCATACACAACCCCCAAATCATCCAACTCGATCTCAAAACCAAACTACAAAAAATAAAAGAAGTTTAAAGAACAACTTACAGTTAGTTTCAACATATTTGTTGGCGCGGAATCGGGCGAGGAGTTGCGAGAGGATGAAGATTTGTATGGGGAGTTGGAGGGGGTAGCCGCTAACTCTGTATATGATGGATATATTATCTACAATTTAGTTTTCGTAAAGCTCTCAATATTCTTCTTCACGGAGAACGAAAAGGGAGAAAGAAGCAGGTAAAGGTATACTTACACTTGAGATTGGCCTGTGCCAAGAAGATCATCGCAGAGAATCGAAGACCCCTTCTGAACCACAAAACTATAGTTTGCTGGCAGATACTGCAATGTTACTGCAATCACTACACAATCAACGTTCGACCACAAGTCATAATCTGCTACTCAGCAGATCACTACAAAACAAACACTTACCCCAGTCAGGTACAATTCCATGAAAGAAGTAGTAGCGCCATCCGGCTCACAGGAGGTCCCGGAGATCTTCCAAGTACCAAACACCGGTTGAATACCAGAAACAGGATCGAAAGTATTAAGATAGTTGAGATGATTCAGATATTGGAAAAAAGTAGCAACGTCATAATATTTCTGAAGAGGAGGGAGGGGGGAGGCGGGTAAGCGAAAAGGTATTGGGTGTAGGAGATGAGACGAATATGGATATTAGGATCTTGAGGATTATTCGAGACTTGATAGTTTCCAAAGTCTTTGCCAAGCAAGACGGCCAGGCCGAAGAAGTAAATGAGGATCGATAAGAGCATTCGACTTCACATTCGAGTTGAGTTTGGACCCATCGATGTATTTCAGCTTCAAGCATAATTTTGTTTTGAATTGCGAAAGCATAGTGTACGGAATATCCAATGAACTATCAAGGCCATGAGCAGTATTGTTAACAAATAATTTGTTCTTTCTTCATCACTTCCACGACCGATGTACCTTGAAACGACCACTCAAGATCTCGCTGGAAATCTTTCTTTCTCGAGTGGAAAGTACACTCACTTCACGTAAGTGAAGTTCCGCACATATCGGTATTAAAAAGGGTTGAAGCCGGGGTATACTCGAGTAATCTCCATCTTTTCTGCACACACTCAACTCAATCTTCCTTAAATTTTGCATTTCATCCTCTCACTGCAGATATGAATTGTTGACCGTTGTTATGGTAATGAAATGAAGGTTTCCTTGACGATGGATATTGCAATTACTCAATGGTCACAATGACTTCTTCTTCTATAAGCCTTTGTGATGCCTAATCGGAACATGCATGGCACTTATTGTACATATTGCTTAGCATAAGTAGAGTACAAGTTACTAGAAACCTTGAGCGCCATCTAGATCTTCTCTGCAGTATGACCTCTCATGGTTGACGTTGGCGGAAACATTTGAATAAATATTGGGAACTTCCGGGACCAGGTTCCGGAGTTCCAGAGTTTCCGGGATTTTCTGGTCATCTCATTCTCGAGGATTTTCCCGAGGTCGTCTACAGTATATAGCTGCTAGACCCGTCGTCGAGCGCATCCCAAACAGTTTCCTCGAACCTCAGCCCGACATAGCTAAGGGTGATAAGTTTCAGTTCCTCGGCATCGTTCTTCATGACTGGCCGGATGTAGAGTGTTAGAACATTTAGACGAACAAAACAAAGATTCCATCCTTCTCTTGTATGAGAATGCTGTTCTTGATACCCACGCTTGTTTGTATCAAGTCAAACTCGATTTTGTTATGAGAAGATTGTTTGCTGTCACGGATCGTACGGCCAAGCTGTTAGAACATTACTGGAGAGTGACTCCAGGGAGTGATGGAGCACCTACCAAATGTAGAAGGAATCCCACGAGGAATTATAATCCCAAATTTGTTTCTCTATATAGACTTAGTCTGATTTATCGTAGTGCACACTCACTGCTTTAAACCCACCTATAGATTAAAGCCCTAAACGGTCACCCTTTCATACCTATGCCTTCGATTCCTTCAATTCTCGCACGAGAGCTGTTCTTTCCTCCTCCGTGAAACCAATCGTCTTCAAGTAATTCCCAACACCACCATATGAGTTCTCCAAATATTCATAAGTCTTCTCGATGAAATCCACAGGACATCCGGCAAAATCATCACTCAGACCAATCTCATGAATTTCTTTCAAACGACTCTCTCTTTCGGGAAGTAGCTTCTCTTCACTCATTAGATAGTCATGTGAGATGGCTTCTATGGGTACCTCGAGGATAAATAGGACCAAGGCAATGGTGAGTCCGGTACGATCTTTTCCCTGGGTACAGTGGGCGAGAATTGGATACTTTGATGGAGAACAATATGTCCTAAGAACCTGAGATGAATTAGACAATGAAGTTGCGAAAGGCGGATAATGGCCTACCGCAGCGAGTTCTGGGCCACAATGATGAATCGTATCAAAACCTAATCCTAGAAGTCCTCGGGGCTGCATCACCTCACGCCCTAGAATGCCGATGGCCTCTAAACGATATCCCAAGCCCATTAAGCCGATCAATTTCCTATATGCTGTTATTAGTAAATCCCGAGAAGCAAAAGGGGAAAATCGAAGCTCACATTAGACTATAAGGTGATAATTGCCATACCAAACTTCTCTCAAATCCTTTCCCATTCACATTGATCTCGAGATACTCGATTCCTGGTATCTTCATTGGTTCATCTAGTGCCCTGTTCGACTTTACGAGACCACGATCTCGAATGTCCTTTGCGCGCTTCTTTGCTTGCTTATCGTGTTCTGTTCTGCAATACTTAGGGCCGCTCAATGTCCGAGAGAATTATTAGGTTTCTTACAATGTTCGCAGGTCTAAGACAGTTTTGATGCCATAGTGGACTTTGATCCGCTGCCTATCTGATATTGTGGCATCATCTACCAGCCAAATGGGTTAACATAATCAATCTTCGACCGAGATGACTACAGTACTCGGGGGGTGATCAATTTCCTGAATGGATATGGCACATATGTTTCCACGGCCTGGTGAATAATACACACCTAACCTTGCGGAGCGATATATTCGTCCTTCTTTGACAAGTCTTTTGAAAGTAAAAATTAGTTCCTGGAGCTCCGACCAATTTTTATTTTTATCGGGTACATACTTTTGTCCTAAGAAATCATTGATGGTCTTGCCCACGTCACGAAAGTTCAGGATATTTTCAAATTGACCATCGTACATATCCTTTCGTCGCGAGGAGGCCATTACCAAGGTTAACTTTGGCTGGCGTATCTCTTGACTTGGGATACAACACGTGGGATATGAAAGTGGGCAAAGCAAAGGGAAAAACACGACTAACGATAAATGATAAGGCAAGAAGAAAGAAGGATGGATGCTATATTGGTGAAGTTTTCCGAGTATACGTAGGTAGTTGAACAAGTTGGTCGTTACTTCCGATTGTTTTTGATAAGGTAGTTCATATATATATATATACCTTTGAGAGGATTTGGAATGAGAGTGAATGTTTATAGATTCATAGATTCATAGATTCATCGTAGTACAGAAGAAACACATTATTGAATACAACACCAATCTGATATCTTGGTATCTGGTATTTGGTCTGGTATTCATGCATGAGGTTGTTGTTGTTCCTTCACGAGTGAGTGATAATAAGTAGGTAATTAATAAATGTAACTATCCGTATTATTAAAACAAGGAAGTGCTGCTGAACTGAACTGAACTGACCACTGAAAGGTCCCTTCTTGTATATGCAATTTCAATCCCTGCTGTAGATCATAAGAGGAAGAAGGAAGAGGAAGAAGAGGAAGAGGAAGAGGAAGAGGAAGAGGAAGAGGAAGAGGAAGAGGAAGAGGAAAAAGACAGCGATAAACAACCTTACAATAATAATAATAATATATTTATTATTTCCTTCACAATGTTAAGCTATCCAAGTTCCAATGTTTCAATGTTCCATCGTGGCGACGACGACATCAAACAAACCCCTTCATCAACATCTATTTTGGCCTGGCAGCTGATGGTCATGTCACATGTCACACAAGCTCAGTCAATCCAGTCAATCCAGTCAATCCAGTCAGTCACTTCCACTTCCACTTCCTATACCGGCGGCTATCAAATGATAATCTTGGCTTAGCTAAACTTAAAATACGTCATATCACATTCGATCATTTCCCGATAGCTTAGAAAAGTAGAAAAGTATAAAGTTTTGCCATCTTGGAATTTATTGATAGAAGACTAAACGATTCCTAGTTAGATGAATATAAAGTCCACGTATTATACATATATGATGGTATGATGGTAAGTAGGTAACTAACTACTGATAGTCTGGTAGGTAAGGAAGTTCATCTCATCATAGGAACAACTTAAAACTTGCATCTCTCCAAGTTTATTATCTTCTCATAATATACCGGTACCTCTACTACCTTCTACTCAAACAAACCACATAATCGCACTTCTATAGCAGAATTATTGTTTTGACGACAAAGCATTATCTCGGAATAACCTCTTTATCTCAATCCCCATCAAGTCCCTTCATTTCTTTGATCGCTTCAAACTTTTCGCTTTCTTTCTTTCTTTCTTTCTTTCTTTCTCTCTTTCTTTGACTTTGATACAACACCAGATTGGGAATTGGTAGGCAAACGTCATCGCTCTCAGCTTGCATTCTAAGGAACCTACCAGGAGAGACAAAGAACCGATATTGTGTAATCATGGCGACTACCAACAATTATGGTGCGTATAAGCAATCCAAGTTACAGTTTCCCTTGGTAGGCTAACACAATCTGCAATTACAGGCATTGGATCCAACGGACTACCAATTCGCACAACCTCGAACAAATTAGAAGATCAAGCTGCCACTGCAGCTTTATACGTCACAAACCAAAATAATCAAAAGCCCAAGACGGGGCATGAATTTCTCGACAGCGACAACAAATTGTCATCTGCTGGTAAGTATCAATTTTTACTGCTTGCATACACCATATGGCATCGCTAAATAGCTTCTTCAACCAGGCGCAGCAGCATCACTCAAGTACGCGAAACCCCAAGATCTACCAAGTTACCCCTCCGTGGGGTTGAAAAAAAATCAGTCGGCAGCCGGAGCTGCAGCATCTTTGGGCTGGCAGAACCAAAAATCATTTGAGCATTGGAAGCCGGAACCATCGGCATCAGCCTCCGCTGCTGCGATGTTAGCTAAAGATTATAAAATGAAACCTATTTGGCAACCAGAATCAAGTGCACATGGCGCGAAGGCAGCCCTATTAGCACACAAAGCTAATAAAAGTGTGGAGTTGTGGCAGCCAGAGCCTACAGTGTGGGGAAACACTGCCGCGACTCAAGCTATGAAAAAGGGAAACTCATTATCACCACAGTTGGATTATGGTCATACTGCTGTGGGACGACAAGGTTCCCTTCTGGCCGCAACTGGTGCTATGGCTAACAGCAGAAAACGTGCAAGCTCGACTCCATTGAAGATATCGAGACCTGAGACTTATCCTGACGAAGCCAATGCAGCCAGCAATGCTTTGAAAGCCGCAGTTTCTGTTCATAAGTCTCAAAATAGTACCGCACAGGGTGCCTATCCTGATGAAACCAATACATCTAGCAATGCCTTAAAAGCCGCAGTTTCTGTTCATAATTCTCAAAATGGTATCGGGCAGGGTATCCACCCTGATCAAGCCAATGCATCTAATCATGCTTTGACAGCTGCGGTTTCCGTTCACAGATCTCAGACTGTTCGAAAATCTAATACATTTGAAAAGGGTGTTGGATCAGTACCATTCACAACCATGCCACGAGAAATGTATACTTCACATCCACCTGTTGGTCAGTTTGACCAAGACCTAAACAAAGACCAAAAGCGAGAAGATGTCTTGAAGGCTTCAGCGATCGCCATGGCCAGGAAAATGTACAACCAACAACAAAGACAAGTCGATGTTAATTCCCATGCCGCATCTGGTGCAGCTGCTGCTCACGGTCAAAGACGACTTTCTGTAGACAGTGATGATGAACCTACACCGATGCGCTTTAACAACCTCCAAGAAAGGGCACAACAGCTCGCCAATGAGAAAATATCGAAAATGAGCACTGAGGACACTCAAAATCGTGAATATCGAGATTATTATGGGGGCACTCCAAGTGTGTCCTCGAGATTATCCATACGTGGTCGAACAAGACGTCGTGCTTCCAGTTATGACGAGGATCGTCATCAGTCTGAAAAAATCCGAGCTCAAATGAATTTATTCTCAAGCAATGTTTCTCAAGTAGATGAGAAGAAGCGACAGCGAGACCGTGAAGCCCTAATTGCTGCAGCTCAGCGCAATGTCAACAAACGTCTTCACGCTATGGACGAACGAGTATTTGATGATACTGGCAAGGTCGCCCCATCTCTACTCAACGAATGGGAATTGAAAGCACATCAAGCTGCTCAGGCCAAGAGTGAAGTTAGGTTGGAAAACTTCGGCAAAGTTGACATTGGTGGTGGTAAATTCGTAGATCAAAGTGTGATTGATGCCGCCGCTGCTAAGATCGTGCAACCGGTATTGGATGACATGAATACCAAAGCGGAGGCTCAAAGGTATCGAGATGCCGAGTTAAAGCTCGCGGAGGAAACTCGAAGGAGGAAGTCCCAAGAGGCTAAGATTCAAGAGAAAGAGTCTAAAGAAATTGCCAAGAAATTGAAGCGTAAGTTTTTTCTTTATAAAAATTGATTTCCACGAGCTAATACCCGATAATAGAACAAGAGAAAGAAGAAGAAAAGGAGCGCAAAGCCGAAGAGAAAGCTGCTCGAAAGGAACACCGTAAATCCACCACAAAATCCGAGCCTGACGTTCCAATTTCAACAACCTCTCCCACCACAACAGCTGACGAATCCACACGTCCTACCACGGCACCAGCCCCAGTAGTTGTTCGTACATCTACGGAAGATGAAGCCGGTGTTCGTATGTCTGGAGCTACAAACGATGCTAACACAATCCAACAAGCTACATCCAATACATCATCACCAACATCTGAAAGTGGTTCCAAGGTCAAGAATTGGCTTAAGTCCAGATTGGGAAAGGTATCTGGTCGCCACTCAAAATCTTTATCAGAATCTAGTACTACTAAAGACACGGCGGGAACTGAAAAGAGTTTTGTGGGTGGCCATACTTATACAGGCGCGAGTGTTAATGGTAGCACTACGTCACTTAGTCGACACAGTATTCAGGATGTTGCAAATGCTACTCTTGTTCCTGGAACTAATCCTACCGTTGCCCCTACGCAGGAACCAGAGGAATTTGAGAGCGCAGGTGCAAGTAAGACTAGAGTAGGGGATGAAGTTAGTATTCTTAGCGATCATGGCGGTGGTAAGGGGAAAGGCAAAGAAGGAATCCTGAGTGATGATGACGAGGATGAGTTTCAGGAGGCGAGAGATGACTTTGATGAAGATGGGAAGGCGCCGAGACCATTTTCTACTCAGGAAACTGGAAGTGTTAGTCCGGCTCGAGCTCCTAAGTTTCATGAGGAGATGTAAGAAGAATATGCGTATGAATGTCTTGGTTTTTCTTAAAGGGGGGGGGTAATAGGCTCAAACCACTCCGATCATCGAGGATTAGGAAATGATGGGATAAGGCAAAGGGTAACATGAAGTTTTATCTATACGGCCCTACGGTATCTTGAATTAACAGAGGCGATCTTGCCATATTTTCGCTACACGCGGACAACGCGAAGCTGGAGGGGAATCAATGTGGCTGGCTTCATTTAGCATCGTTTTTTTTTTTCTTTTTCTTTTTGGCTCTTGGTTTTGTTAATGTGGATTTTAGTAATGTGGATTTCAGTAATGTGGATTTCAGTAATGTGGATTTTAAGGTTGATTGATTTAAGCGTTTGTTTTAATTTGTATAGTACAAACGTGGAGAGAAAATATGGATGGGGGGAGATTTACGAGTATTGTATGTATGTATGTAACGAAAGGGAAGGGAGGTGGTAGGGAAGGGAAGGGAAGGGAAGGGAGGGGGAAAGAAAAGAGAAAGAGGAAGAGGAAGAGAAGGAGAAGAGGAAGAGGAAGAGGAAGAGAAGGAGAAGAGGAAGGAGAAGAGGAAGAGGAAGAGGAAGAGGAAGAGGAAGAGAAAGAGAAAGAGAAAGAGAAAGGAGATATGTAGTAAAGTAGCCGAAATGATATCGTTAATGAAAGATTGTTTATACTAAGTCACAAAGCTTGTAGAGAGAGTTGGAGCTTGCTAAGTCCTATAATTGGTGAGTAGTCTGTGTTACAGTTGCTTGCTTGCTGGAAGGTTGTCAGGAAGGTTGTCAGGAAGGTTGTCAGGAAGGTTGTTAGGAAGGTTGTTAGGAAGGTTGTCAGGAAAGGTTGTCAGGAAAGATTATCAGGAAGATTATCAGAAAGGTTGGTTGGTGGTGGACGAAACGGGGAAATTCTTCCCTACCTACGCTGGAACTTGGATGGAATGAATCATTTGAACAATTATTTGAATTATTTAATATTCTTCCATCTTAACTCTTAACTCTTGACTCTTGACTCTTAACATTTCGGAAATATAAATTCGTACGGAGTATGTATATATATATTTAAGAAATTATTGGTAAGCCAACAAGGAGGAGGACAATTGAATGAATATACATTCAATATTACATACTCAAGTACTTCGTACTTGGAATCACATTAATAAAATGAAATAATAAATTTTATTTTTGTTATGATTGTATAATTTTTTGGACTATATCGTACTGTATGAGTATAAAATTAGAAGAAGTATTTCAAGGAAAGGGAGACTCACTCTTGTAGGTTGAAGGTGTACTGTATATAGTAAGTAGATGAAGGGTAACTTAGAGTAGGTAATGAAGCATAAAGGGGGGGATAGTACGGAGTACAAACCTAATGATTAATCTTCCCAAAATCATTATTCAACTACAAATTGAATTCGATGCCTCGTACTTTGTATATACCACTGGATTGATTCATTTTATAAATCTATCACGAGGGTATTTCGTTCGTTGGCTTGGTTGATAGGTTTGGTATAGATGGAAATTTTTCTGATATCTATTATTGCTACGAGTAGTATGTAATGAGACTTTTCAACTCCCTCCCTTGGTTCTCATCCCTACCAAGTGGTATGTACGAACTTCGAAGTAGCAACACGCCATATAAGCTTTTGGCTTCTCCCGAGCCTCTTCCCCGAGAGTGGAGTTGTAGCGCTGTACAGTAGTAGCAATATACCGAGGCCGATATCGAAACTTTTGCATTTATACTAAATATAGATTTTGAAAATATAATATATAAATGAGGGTGTAAGATTAATAGTTTTTTGCTATTAGCTATTATTCAATAACTATTAAGGCTAAACTCTTAAAAATTATTTATTTAAAATCCCTTTAATTAGATCTATTTCATATATATTAAAAAATTTATTTTATATAATCTATTATTTATTTATTAGCTTATAAAGTTAATT
>NGKJ01000193.1:17639-37400 GCA_002162495.1 Myriosclerotinia curreyana | reverse complement strand
GGGGGGAAGAGTTGTAACGTTTTGAAGCTTGATCTAATCTCCCCCTCTCCCCGCTATTTTGGGGTATTTTCGCTAACTCCACAACAAAAGCTTTGCTTAACTGTACAAAACTGCACTGACTGGCGCGCGAGTAAGGTTTATTCTTCCGGTATGCATGTATCCATTAGCTGGCCACCGGCAGTCTGCATGATATTCCTATCATCAGAGATTTCAGGTTTTGAGTCAATACCGAGTCCATACCGGCCAATCTACCAGATGAAAGGAATGGATATCTCGGATTGAACCCCTGTAACAGGAATTTTTATAGGGATATCCTAATACAGCAAATATCATCAAATCTTCTAAATCTTATTGATGAATAATCCCTACCATTTAACAATCTCCCGGAGAGGGGTTCAATCCGACGTGGCCACCCCTTTGAATCCGATCATGACCGAGGGGTCGAGGACTGAACTGAATTTCAATTCATGCCCATATTGTCTATCGTTTCACTTGAGCGATGAAGCAATGCGATTATGCGAACGGACACCCATCTTGTATCTTGCCATCTACGATATATATCCATCAATCCCTCAGTCAAGTATCTATTTTGATGCGATACTTCGGTCTACAAACACAGGAAGGAAAGGCTACTAGAAATACAACCTGGGAATTTGGAAGGATCAATAAACTTATCAAGGTAGGATACGGGAGTGATGCAAACGCAATGAATGTATGGGGTGCCAACGTTGCGCTACTGTATACATAAGAAATCAAATACCTAACAAGTTCCCAACGAAATCAGTACCCCGCACCTGAATTATTTGTATACCACCCAAACTTCTGGGATAAAATCAGAGTACATTGATTCTATGTGTGTATTGACGCATCAACTCTCAAATCGTACACGTTCAAGCGTTTGAATGGCTCGGCCTGTAACGGCCTAAACTTTTATCAACAATTCGTTTGGAGTATCTCAACAGAATCATTGAGATGGGCTTGACTCTTGTGGGTGCACGTGCTTGCTTCGAAAAGCTCCAAAGTCAGCGAGACCTTGCGTTAGCACAAATAGATTCTAACTGAAGTCGAACTCGATATACGTGAAAGAATACAGCTCGTAAATCATCGACGAATCAATCCATCTATAAAACTCTAGGATAGCTATTGCCGTCGACCTCTTACAATCACGTGATGTCCCAACAAACGCCGTGTTTGTACATAGTAGCTCCATGCCTCCATGCACGTCCTTCTCCATTCTTGACTTGAAAAAAATAGGCAAGGCAACATCTATTTTCCGGTTGAGTATCAGAAACATCTTCCAAGCCATATCACTCGCCGGTTGA
Organism: Myriosclerotinia curreyana; assembly: GCA_002162495.1. Classification (NCBI taxonomy): domain Eukaryota; kingdom Fungi; phylum Ascomycota; class Leotiomycetes; order Helotiales; family Sclerotiniaceae; genus Myriosclerotinia; species Myriosclerotinia curreyana. Next base: position 36,078 of record NGKJ01000193.1, on the reverse strand, counting down.
AGACTGCAGGTGACGAGAAACACGTTGCAGAAAGTACCTGCAACTCTTATCCAAAAGGGCATGCTCTGCAAACGCAACAGATTTGTTGCACATCGGACTTGTAAGGCCAGATTCAAGTCCTGCAACTCTGATCCAAGACGGGGCATGCTCTACAAAGATTTGTTGCACATCAGACGGTTCCAACTCCTGCAACTCTGATCCAAAAGGGCATGCTCTACAAACGCCACAGATTTTGTTGCACATCGGACTTGTAAGGCCATACTCAAGTCCTGCAACTCTCATTCAAAAGGGCATACTCTAAAAAAATAACAGATTTGTTGCACATCGGACTTTGAAGACCAGACCTAGGTCCATCAGTCTACCCAGGGGCCATATTTGGCTTCGAGATTACACCCACACTGCCAAGACTCTAGATGCAAGGCTCTCATCATGAATACGGATTCAATAATACGACGTCTAGACGACAAATGACTGGCATTGGACATCGACGCTTTTAGGCAAAGTTGAGTTCAGTACATGTGTACGAGTTCGGTCAAGAACCCGATTTTTTTACATGGAGTCATTTCCTTTCTCGAACAAAGCTCCTGATATAGATTGGTTAGAGACTGGAATGAAAGGCTCTGTTGCGTATCTGATCTCTTCCTTTGCAGTGGTAATATCTATCATTGGATAGGTATGGAGGCGCTTAGGGTTTAAAAGCAAAGGTCTTTTGCATGACAGCAACAAACGTATTCTGAGACTGTTTACGTCAAGCTTTAAAGGCTGTAACCAAATCAACCGCGAACCTAGAACAGCGAGTGAAACTCAGTTTGCGGAAACCCCGAAAATTCTTCATCTGCCAGAGCGAATGAAGAAATCCAGTCCACACCTTGCTCTTCCAATTCACCAGATCTGGAACAAGCCGAAGCCAAACTTCTTCGAGAGGAACATTCGCAGCTTCTAGCTACTGCTTTATCTACGCTTGAATGCTTGCCAGCTGAGACTCACGTGCGAAATTCGCTGGGATCAACTTTAATTTTGGCTCAAAAAGACACTGAAACTGCCGTATGTGTTGATCCTGGGATTGGATACTGATATCCTCGTATTGCTTTGGCGAGACCGAAGAAGAGTATCAGGAAAATACATGTCGATGTTTATAATTTTACACTGGTCTTGCAATTGAAGTCGAATGTCGAGTTTGGGATCCAAATCATGATTTGGCATTGTTGGAAGTCATCGCTATCGAAATCGGTGACGACAATGTCAATAATACCACCTCACAACTTTCATGCGTGCAGTTTTCAACAAAACCTCCAAACCGAAAACGGCAATTTTATGTATCGCGCAGCCAGGAAGTGACGATTTAGAATTTGAAGGCAATCGAAAATCCAATCATAACCTCGTCGAGATATCGGAAGGGTTCTTTCACGGCATGGTGCCTAGAAAATATCGAAGGAGAACTCGAAGATAGAAACCTTGAAGCATGATGCTTAGACTTATTGGGGTTATTCTGGAGCACTATTTTTGACAGCTGATGGTTGATTCTTTATTGGATTGCATTCTTCATGGGATGATCAGACTGCTATGAGGCATGGTATCCCGCTCGTGGCGCTAAAGGCATTTCTAGAAGAACATCTACCTGTTCGCACTATGCCGGGTATCGAACCCACATGATGAGTGTTGTGACGAGATTTTTTCCCTTGATGATATTCAAGTAGGCAGGATGGTTAGCGTTCTGGTATCCTGCTCAAGCTTTGGACCAAAAAACTCGTCACCCATGTCGTCCACCAGCCTAAAGCTTCGTTCGCACAGAGCAGGATCAACACGATAGTCTTTCAGCTTGTCAACAACATAGCAATGAAGTTACCTGGAACTTTTTGACTACCCATGAATTCATACTTATATTTGTCTTCTGCTAATCGTTGATAGGACAACTCAACTGTCTAGAATGTCCGCCAATCGCCCCTTACTCGCAAACAGTATACATCTCCCAAGCTCCATCGAACTTTGGTGAAATATGAACTATCAAGTGCAATTCTTTTATAGTTCGCAACGATACGATATCCGCAATTCCGCATGGTAATCAGTGGAGGCATCTATTTTTCCCCTCTCGAAAACCAAATCGCAGTCCTAACGCCAGCAATAGCACCACATCGGGATGATGAGGCCATAGCAAAGTCTCACCAGATTATGCCGAAGTTGCGTATAGATAATGGAACCATTCCTTCACCCCAGCTATTCGGCTGACTTCGTGATACCTCGGGGTACATCATCGTTAGGTGGTACTCTGATATACGCCGTAATTCCTCTGCTGCTTCTTCGAGTTGCATCAACCAGTCCTGGAATACTCTATATTTATAGTTAGTTAGCCTGACTCACATACTCATGAAAATTCCCGGCGAATGCGAAATAGGGAGTAATATGGTCGATAGATCATCAAAGTATGCACATACTGAATCTTTGTACGCTCAATCGGCCATCGACGCTCTCGCATAGTGTGGAGATGTGTTTGCACTCTTAGACGGTTGAATCGATTATCGATCATGCAGAGTTCGAGGACACAGAGTCTTTGAGGATAAGTGAGGTGATTGAGAGTATCGGCGAGGCGATATCTTTGTTGATCATCCATTTTTGATGAAGATTCTTTTGACTGACTCGGGATTTGCTTATGATATTTTGGTGGAAGTGGGTAGTTTTATGAAGGAAACGCCTTTGCTTAACCATGTGGTTCGTGTCTGACGCAATGAACTCTCGAGATAGTTGGATGAACACTAGAGGATATAAGTTCTATTAAAAGCCAAGGTAGAGAGGCAGAAAAATCTTAGTACAGCAAAGGGATCCGACAGCAGTACAGCAGTGATGCTACTTCATTGATCCAATGGTTAGAAATGAATACCGGTGACGAGTCACTAGAATTTGAGACAAAAGATGGAAGATGGTGGTAGGTAAGTGAAAGAAGAAGATGAAATTGTAATTCTTAGCTCGCCACAAATAAACCGACAAAAGTATACAAAAAAGCAAGTATTCAGGCCCCTTTTTCAAATCCTTCTCGATTATACTAGAAAATCCATGTGTCGAGATGTAAAGGATTCGATGAACAAAATTATAAACTGGACTGTCTTTCGGTTATTATTCACTCTATATACTCCTACATCAATGTCCTTTTTTTTGGCATTCATTTCGAGGATTCACTTAATATCCAACCGAGTGATTGGATTTCGCTTTCAATATCGACGTAAACTCTACACGCCCGACACATCTCTCAACATGTAACATCAAAGTCGCGTTAGTTCGACAGAGATCTTTTCTAGCGATTGTTCAGCATTTCATGTCTAGCACTTCATCATAAATCTTGCTGTGCTGGCACAAAAGTAACTTGACAAAAAGTGCTCAATGCCTCGATTATCAGACCTTATTCGAATCCTCAATTCAATGTCTTTCCTCCAGAGCTACTGCACGCAGAGACTATACCTCGAGCTTTTATGCCATGCATGCGGCATGCTGCTGAAGATAATGAAAATCCGACAAGAGCTAAGAATATACATGGGCAACATACGAATGATACGCAGACTTTTACACATCTACACTGGCTCTTCAGCGAGTTGAATTATTTGAGGTACATCGTTTAAACAAAATGCTATAAATGTTGTCCAGAGAAGTGAAGATATTTCATGCTTAGCTTATACATAAGCACAGAATTGGAAACACCACGCCCCTCGATATCTCTTACAACCACATTACGAGCTCTGTAGATGAAACATAATTCTGCCTCAGCATCCTCATCACACAATATGTAAACATAAAGATTCGATGCATCGTCATCTCTGCACGTGCGAGCTTCAGCGGACAGGCCCGAGCCTGAGGTATCTAGATGTGTACTGGAAGTGCCTTGGATGCCTATGACTGCCTGGTTATTGTAAGCCATTTTGATCCTTCTTTCTTTGTATCTTTGTTGAATCAATAGTTTGACTTAGTTGTTTTAATGTTGTAAATGAATGCTGGGGCTGCTGCCTTGTTCTTTTCGATGTCGAGCTTAAACTTTTAGAGAGATATCTAATACCTCTATCACACTTTCTAAATTTTCTAGATTCTTTACTGGAAATCGAGGATAAGATCACGCTAGGAAATTATCATAATATAAAGGTCATTAGCAACTACGCAGTATCCCAATCCATTTCTATACCGTTGTGAACCTTTCATCATAGGTATAGAACCATATCACGGAGGTTCCGGTAATTTTGATCGAGATTATAAACTTTTTCAGGGTACACATTGAAATGCTATATAAACAGTCTATATTTAATTATGATTTTTGAAAATTCTATAAATTAATATTTAAACAAGCTATAATAAACTATAATAAACTATTCAAACTTAAAGCTTATACTTATTCAAAGTTAAGTTAAGTTTAACTTAAAAATGAAAGCAAATTTAAAGTTTAGATGCTCGCTTAGACTATATAAATCCTTGTATATCCCTTTTAAAACCCAATTTAATATATATACCCTAAAGATGCTTATAATCTCGATCAAAATAACCAGAACCTTCGTATTCGGGATTAATCTCTCCCATCCTTTACTCAGTTGTATATCCCTTTATTCACTCGCTAAATGTATAGCTCCACCATATATCCACATCAAGATCCACACCCTACACACGTCCTTTTTGCAAAATTTTCTCCAACTCCACTTCGCTTCGTTTTTCCATGATATTGGGTTTCAACCTCACTTCTTCAACAACACAAATACAACGGGCTTGTGGTTTAGTGGTAAGAAACCACACATACTTAATCCTGACAATCGTTAGGAAAGCTGCTTGAAAATAAGTGAACTCGAACTCCTAAATTGGGTTCCCGATTACAACGTTTTCCGTAAACCGATTCCCGTAAGCGAGAAATACCCCTTTCCTTTTTACCAAAATACAATTACTAAAAGTAGTTACCATGTTTTATTTCAATAATACTAGTTGTTGGAAATATCGTATCCTGTATACTATAGTTATTAGAAATTCCCAAATTTTCCTTTTTCCTATTCTTGTTTTCAAATTCACAACGTTTTTTTTATTTCAATATTTGAATCATTCTTTCAAGCAAATTATTTCTTCTTCGTTTGCCCTATATACTCTTTCTTATTTTACCCTTTCTATCAATAATGGCACAAGCTATTTCACTTGAAGAACTACTCGCAGATGTCGAAGCCAAGGACTTTGGGATAAATCCATTATCATCTACCCCCCCAACATTACGTGGCTACAATATGATCTGGAAGTTATGGGAGAAGTGAGTTACGATCTGACCTCTTTCAAAGTTATTTACTGATATTTTCTATCCAGCTACCTTACACGACTTAACGCTCCTACTGCAAAACCAACTTTGCAAATTCTTAAAGGGTTTTTTACTCTACTTGCAAAGGAACGGTCAGGCCTATTAAGCAAACGTCTCTCTGTAAATACACTGATTCAATATGCAATTCGTCTCAAATCAGTATATGAGCGAAAGCACAATGAAGAGCTAGAATCGATGCAAGAGCTTCGCACTGTGAGTTAAGCCAGATTCCATCAGTGTGTCCAGTAGTCTTCCAGTCTAAAGTCCGGACGGGTAGTCTGAGATTTTCTTGAACTAGATGGACTATTGGGGGAGTTTTATTATAAAAAGTCCAGACTGCAAGAAGGACTAGATGTTTTGAGTTAAACAGTCGAGCTTCAGTCCAACGAATATTTGAACGGTCCGTCTTGCAGTCTGGACTTTTTATAATAAAACTCCCCCAATAGTCCATCTAGTTGAAGAAAATCTCAGACTACCCGTCCGGACTTTAGACTGGAAGACTATTGGACACACTGGATTCCATCTTGAAGTTTTTTATTAACATCACTTAGTTTATCAAAACCAGTCTGGCAAAACATCTTAGCCTAAGTACAAGAACTCGTCCAAAGCCTATCGCCAGTCTTGACGATCTACAAGATGTACTTCGTTATCTTTGGACGAACGATCCCATCAATTTCCTATATGAACATGCTAGGGTTCAGATCGCTTTGTTGATCTTAATACTCGTTTATACTGCATCACGTCCTGGTGCTATCATTGAGTCACATGCGTATTATATGACTGGGCAAGCTATGCTATATAAGGTACAATAGAATGAATATCGGACTGAAATATCTGTAGCTAACTTTCTCCGAAGGATATCAAATTTACTTTGCAGAAAAATCCGGACGGTGGTTGTCCGTTGATGAGCATACTGTGCACATTCAATCTTAGGAAAAATGAGCGGGATAGTGAAGGACATGTGTAAGTAAAGTTCTTTTCTTTATATGTACTTTTTCTAATATATAATGCAGTTACAAGCAACAATTATTCGAGGACCTAAACTCCAGGGATATGTGTCCAATCACATTGTTTCTGGCGTTGGCATTTGCTGATGATGCTTTTGAAACGGTAAAGAATATCGAGGAGCTGTATGATACAAGTATATGCTCTGGAAAGTACATCGATATTCCATTCAAGGAAAGTGTCTTGAACAGACCTGTGTTCCGAAGTAATGAATCGATGAGATTATCTCAGGATGCTGAGGCATTGACTTACCAAGCGTTTAATCACTCACTGAGGAAAGTCGCAAAACGTGCTGGCTTCAAAGATGTCTTTACATCCTATGTGATAAGGCGTACCTCAGCTAACATTCTGAATCGTAAGATTCCTCTTTTATTTTCTCTTTTATTGTATCTATACTTACTTGTTTAGAGCATGTTACTTCTGCAGAAAGGGGGAAAATACTCGGGCATTCGAACGACAAAGTTTTTCAAAACAGCTACCTTGCGTCTCATTCCGGTGTCGATTTACAAAGTTTGACTGTTGGACAAGAACAACGTACACAGCAAATAAACTTTGCTCGCAGTCTCAATTCAAATCGGGGTACACCATTAGGCCTGATAACCAAGGAATTCGTGGAGACTGTTGCTAGGGATCCAGAAATAACTGCTGCAGTAAAGCGGATTGAAGATGCAAGGAGAGAAGGCTGTGATCTGAAGATAAAACGCGAAATGGGAATATTACGCAATATAAGACAGGAGGTGGTCAGAAAACTTGCATCGGAAATGTCTTTTGAACCAATAATGGGAACAAGATTCATGCCGACGTTGAGGGCCAGCATAGTCGATATGCTTTATGGCAAGGAAGATGATTTATCGCCCAGACCAGACTTGGTCAGAACTCTACAAAAGCTATGCGAGAGCATGGGAAAAGATATATCAAATTATCGCTGCCAGGACCCGATCTGTAAACACTCTTCAGTTCCATTTAGATCTCAATGGGAGCTTTTCCGTCACAACGAAGGAGTATGTCGAAACTCAAGCACCGATAACGATCCTCTATCCAGTACAACTAGAACTGGGGACTTGTCACCGACACTGGACTCTCGAGAGTTTTTTCTTCCCGAAGACGCTTCAAACGCAACTGAGAGTCCTTCAATCAACACAAGGAAGAATTCCTCATCTAAGATGGGCAATAATTCTTCTACAACTTCTCTGCTGTGTCCACACATTAGTTGTCCATACCACATTAAGCCACTTGCATCAGGACGGACTTTGAAAACGCATATGAAGACTCATATCAGTATCAACCGGGATAATCTGTTGTGCCCTCGGTACAACTGCAAATTGAATCGCAATATCTGTCCGTTCAAAACTCAACGGGGCTTTGATGCACATATGAAGCGTCATGCCGAAGAAGATCAGGGATCCACGAAAGAAAATCCAATAGAAATTTCGGATGTGTGAGATGATGAGTCGATGGAATTCGTTCATTTTTGATTTTTTCCGGGGGTTTTTTTGTGCAAATTGGAGTTGTCGTTTCATAGTATCTAGTTTAAGTCAGGAATGAATATCATAAGTCAGCATGAAGTTGTTACCTAAGTATTGCAAGTGATGACTAGTGAAACCTCCGCTTCACAATAGCACACATTATGTCCCAAACAAATATGAAGCTTTTCCCTCTCTATACCGACAAAGCTCTAACTTCTCATATACACCGAATAAATTCAATCGAGACTTCAATCCTTAATACAATAACATATATCTCTTTTTTCTAACTTTCTATTGTTCATCATTCAGGTCTTCTGAGGTTATACCCCATATTTATCATGTGATACATTTAATGTGGGGGGAACTTTCACAATCGGGGAGTTCTTCGATGTAAATACAGATTGATTACTAAACGAACTAAACTACCTAATTAACCTAGTAACAAATTGCAAAATGAAATGAAAACGAAACCACATGATAAATCCTCAGAATTACAAACATTGCAATCGATCGCGCAACCATTGAAGACCGACTCTTACACAATCTCCAGTCCTCTCTAGCAATGTATCCTCTAACATGAAACTCTTGGGATTCTGCGTAGTGCCAAATTTTGTACTACCCGACGAATAACTCCTCGCCTTCTCCAACTTTGTGGATAAAGTCTCTCGAAGAGGCTTCAATTGAAGCTTCTTTCGGTTAGATGAGTCTCGAATCTCGTCATCCGAATGTGCTTGAAGGCGGGACACAGTATGTTCTTCAATCAGGAAATCCATACTCATTTTCTCCCCCACAGTCCATGTTTTCGTGTTCTCTCTAACGAAAGTATCGAAAAGCACCAACAACCACGGTACATGAAGCTCCACCACTAAGCCTTCTGAGGATTCAAGCATGCTTTCTTCTCCCAAGGAATGTTTCACCCGATAGGCCCTTTCACAGCGAACATCTGCTTCCCAACCTGCAAGAAATGTCGAGGATAAAGATGGTTCTTGTGCGGAAATCTTTACTACCGATCGCGAATCAACTGAGCCCGCTGTCTTTGGCAGACTTTCATAGGTTCGAACAGTCTCGATGTTCATAACGTTCGACTCCTGAGACTTTTTTGTTGTGACTTCAACGTGAATCACGCCCCCGTCACTTCGAACTGCTTTCATGAAAGGATATTCATGATCTAGGAACAATGTGGATTCAATAGAAGGTTGAATGATTTGCTGGAAATCCCTGAGTGATGCTTCTAGGAAGTGGCAGCGGTAACCCTCGTCTTTCAAATACTGCTTAACTTTCCCCTCATCTACACATCTTCCATTCGCACCATCCACATTTGCAACCACTAGTGTTCTTAGAGGAGTCCGATATTTCGAGGCATGCTTGAGTAGTTTTGTTCCAAGATCGAAGGATTCTAGTGAACTGATGTTGTACACCATCACCAAGCATTGAGCCCAATCGGCGCTTTTCTTCAGCAGTGCATCCAGCTGAGCTATAGTCCAGACTTCTTGCACATTCTCATACAAGGGATGGGAACTAATGGACTTTATATGGTCAGTATTCAAGCAGGTTATGAAGCTTACGCTGGGATATTTACTCACAAGATAATCCAGTTGAAACATATGAGAAGCCAGTAGAGTCTTTCCAACATTTCTATCGCCGAGAAAAGTGATTTTGGTGTTCATCGCGTGGAAATTTTTGGAAGAAATGTGCTTGATGCTATACAAAGCGAAGGGAATGGTTTGTGTTCAGAGGAGTGGTTTGCATTGAGGACATTCTCACAAGCTGGCCGCCTACCGTTCATTCTTATATTCATGAAACCTATCCTTGATACCATTTAAATAATTTCATGAAAGAAGTATAGTGTCCCAACCAATTATCATTAAAATAAACAGCACCAAATATGCTATACAATTTTAATCACCTGCTTTAGTAAGTTTACGAAAGCAGTTTAGTGTGTTGAACGAGGGAAAGACAAACCAATCATCATTAAAATTCTGGCGCCGACCATGTACTATAAAGATTTCATCACTTGGTTTACTTCATTTACGAAAGTAGTTTGGTCATTTGAATACAATCTGTACAATCCTTACAATCCTTACAATCTCAACACGCAATAGTTTTCCTTGCCTGTTCTAGCTGATCATTTGAATAAGGGCTGTAAAATCCTTTCTCTCCCCTCAACAAAAAGTTAATTATTAGGCCTACCCCGCTCCAGTAAGGGCCCACCTCGCTCCTGCATGGAATAACAAATCAAACATATTCTCATCGAAACGCAAACGCCGCAAATCATGTCCGTATACTATTCCGTTTGTAACTTTCGGAACCATCTCCATACCAGCACTCCCTCATCACCGCCTACTCCACTTCTGTATGGACCAACAGATAAGTAATGATTGTTACTCTCCCCCTCCCCTAAATGATTGTTGGTGCGGTGGGTATAACCCACTGATCAATCGATATGATATCTGGGTAGCTAGGCCAATAGAACCTACTAGAACATACCCACCGCACTAACAATCATTTAGGGGGGGAGAGTATATCAGATTTCTTATTGTGGATTGTGCATAGTTTCCGTTCTTTGTTTTTAAAAATGGGCTGATCGACAACCTCATACTCTCCCCTCCCCCCTAAGCAAAGGTAAAAATTTGGGCCTGGAGTACGCCAAAAAAAAATTAACATCGGCTTAGGGGAGGGGGAGAATACTAAGCATCGTTACATTCCTCCTACAAGGATTGATGGTTAGACCCTGATGAGAGCGGATTTATGATCAATGACATTACAAGCTGGGTCTGTATTTTGTTGGGGTTGTAGTAGGCTGCTGTTACCTTCTCTTTACCTGGATGATAAACCACAAAATTATGGAAAGAAAACAAAATCATGGAAAGAAAGTTTTGGAGAGGAGACACATACTGTTCATGATTCGTACGATCCTGGCGTTTATCTTTTTCTTGTATCCCCTAGAATGCGAGAAATGGACACCATCGCGGTCCGTTCAGTGATGGTGTCCATTTCTTGTATTCTAGGGGATAGTGTATTGTATATGCCCATACGCTTGAAGCGTTCTAATACTATAACTATTCTTTCTTTTTCAAACAAACTTGAATGGTTTTTTGGTTTCTGCAATATTTAGAGAAAACTGATAAATCTAAACTGATGTGAGGACTAGAGGAAACGGATACATTTACATAGATTAGATCTGATAACTTGTCTCTCTACGAGTCGACTATCATAATGACAGGAACCAGGACAAAGTATAGAAGGCAAGGATCTCTAAGCCTGCATATTACTTTCTATCAGCCACGTATTACTCATATTCTTGTTTTCCAATTTGCAGAGTTTTTCTTCATTCTTGCACAGATAAGTAACCATCTAATTCCTCCCAAACAAGCCGACTATACACTCTGAAAAGACTCTCATACCCAGCTAACCTATACTTTGGCTGCAGCACTTCTAGTCACAAGATAGTATCATGCCGACCTCAACCATGTCAAATTCTACATCTCGAAACCCCTTCGAATCGTTACAGATTCCCACATCCTCTCTCCCGATTCTCCTTAGAACATTTCAATCTACATTTTATGTTTATCTGGATATTGCTTCATTCTTGTACCAATTTATCTCAGACTGGATGCCGATTGAGCATCTAGTTGTTATATTTGTTATATGTATTGCGGTCTTCTATACCTACCCGCCATATTGCAGAGGTCTTATTGACGATGGTGACGACCTATTTAAACCAGTTTTTCTATGGCTTTCCAACAACATCAAATTGACCTCTTATAACATCACGACCTTATCACCAGACGATGAGCCATCTGCCGAACAAAACTTGGATTTGAAACCAACTCTGAATTACCATATGGGATACGGCAATCATGACTTTCAGTACAAAGTTTGGCGCTTTCGAGTAAACTATACTGAGCCAAGTGCCCCAAAGACGTCTGGCTCGGGATCGAATAATCAATCTCAAGGACACAAACAGAACCTGGTTATCAATTGCTACGGGCTCTTCCCAGCAAGAGGAATACAAACACTTCTATGCGATTCTATCCTTGCTGATTCTGCCCTCACCGAAATCGACTCCAAACGAAAAGACATCCGAGTTTTTGAACCAGCAGATATATGGGAGCGTCGCTTCCAAAAAGAAACCTGGAAGTCAATAAAAGGAATCCCCTGTCGTCCTCTAAAATATGTGTTTATGGATAAAATTCAGAAGAACCAAATCGTTGAAGAATTCAGAACTTTCTATTTGGAGTCGAGAGAGGCCAAGAAGTTCCATGAAGAAAGAGGTTCGAAGCACAAACGAGTATATCTCTTCCATGGAATACCAGGTACAGGAAAGACAAGTTTGGTTCTGGCTCTAGCAAAACTTTACAATTTGAATGTGTGTTCCATCAATCTCAAGAGGCAGGATGAGGCGGATTTGAGAATAATTTTCCAAAATCTTCCTGAATCCTCCGTGGTTGTTTATGAAGATATTAGGGCAAATACATTCCAGGAGTATAAGCCTGAATCAAAACAAGAAGGATTTCCATTGTCTACCTTCTTAAACTTACTTGATGGTATGACATCTCCCGAAGGATGCATCAGTATCATGACAACCAACTATTATCATGAACTCCACGAATTTTCACCGGAATTGCTTCGTGCAGGTAGGGTAGATAAAGAGGTTGAATTTACATATATTAAGGAGGAACAAGCAATCGACATATTTCATGCCTACACCAACTCAACAAGTGGGGAACTAACTCACGAATCTCTTGAACTTGGGGAAAGATTTGGACAACTCTTTAATGGAAAGAAGGTCGCACATTCCACAGTACAACAGTATCTTCTTAAATGGATAGGAGATCCCAAAGGTGCACTTGATCACGGTGAGGGTTGGTTAGAAGAAATGTTAGCCAAAGAAGCTGAGAGAGCCAATCGACAAAAGAATGGGACTTCGAATGGAATCACAAGGGTGGAAGAGAGTAGAGAGTCGCGCGATAGTGGGATGATGAATCAACACAAGCTGATAGGTGATAACGAGGTGGTGGGTGAATGCAAGATGGCGGATAAGAGTAATGTTTCCGGTCCCTCCTCCTCATCAGCTGCCGCTGTCTCTTCCGCACCAGCTGCATACTCGTCAGCCCCCGCTGTCCCAGCCACAGCATCCAGCTCCTATATCACATCCAAACGCACCAAGGCTACCCCCAGCAACACCCTCCGGACCTCTATCGCAGCATCCAGCTCCTATCTCACATCCAAACGCATCGAAGCTACCCCCAGCAACACCCTCCGAACCTCTATCGCAGCAGCTCCCGTTGTCCCAACCGCAGCACCCAGCTCCTCTATCACATCCAAGCGCATCAAAGTCACCCCCAGCAGCACCCTCCGGAGATTTATCACGCCAGCCCAGACCACGGCTACTTCCGCCGTACTGAGTGAAAGCAAGTTGGGGGATGAGATCAAAGTGGCGAGTGATGTTAAGAAATGGGAATCTAAGCGAATGAGTTTAGGAAAAGGTAACAGATTCGCGCATCATGGGGTACCTGGAAACTAAGAGTGCGGGTGATATTGTTGAAGATTGAATACAGATAGCCAGATAAGGAAAAAGATTGGAAAAGCAAGGTACAATGGATACCATAAGGCTATTGATATTCTATTAAGCTTCATACATTCTAATTACTGGTAGTGCGAAGACCAAATCTTAAATTTTGACCAATTCCTTGCAATCATTGTCCTTGAGAGTCTCTTGATCCCCAGTCGAATTTTCCACATCTCCGCCGTAAAACAAAGTGACAGAGTCATTGTCCTTCACAAGGGTTAATTCCTTGTTCAAGCGATCCATTGACTCTTGGAATCTAGCTCTTGCTTCCTGGAGTTTCGACTTCGTTCGGTCCAGTTTTTCTTGTCTCGTTTCAGCAGTACTCATATCAACAAGAGTATCCCCATCATCAAGGCCTCCTGCAATACCCCCATGTAAGACACCACCAGCCGCAGTGGCAGGAACATGATGAAAAACCAAGGTACCATTATTTCTTGCATGGATTGTCATCTTTCCAGCCGATGGTATGTCAAAGGAGTATTTGTAGGATTGAACGACAGGCTGAATTGGTTGTTGGTGAATAGGATGGTATGGTGGTAAATTATCATCATTGTAGATAACTTTGTCGGCCTTTCTGAAGGAAAAAAATGGAAAAAGATACATGTTCTATAAATTTTGTTAGAATTAAAAATGATATATTAGGAAGAGTATACTTGCGTATATTTGAGGCTTCTTAAAATTGGTTTTGGTTTTTTGATAATATTTAGATTCTTGTTGAGCTATCATTTTTTTGGGTTATATATCTTATTATATATATTAAAAAAAGTTATCTTCCATCAGTATACTAAATACTGTTAACGGAAACCCAATGACGGATTACTGTAATCCGTTTCCTATTAATAGGTACCTAATTAGTTAATAGTCGGAGGGCCCAATCAAAAAGCCTTTTGTCCAAAGGGTTGGCCAATCAAGTGATGAATATAATTACCGCAGGTATTATGACAACCAATTAAAATAGCATCTGTATCTCTATTTTAATTGGTTCATCTTAAAGAGTACGAATCGTAAATCTAGACATCATAACCAATAAGAAAAGTAACATACATCCTCATACCATCTATATTATATTACTCGATTGATGAACTAAAGTTAAGTAGTTATTTGTAGAATTTGGAGGGAAATATTCACCAGAAACTTTATGTTCTTGTAGAAAGATACTGAATTCATTGGCATTATCTAAGTAATTTGCCTGATACTATATTCTAAAACCAACCTTGAAGGGTGTCAAAATTGGGTTCAAACAATCTCTTTGGCCTTCACTTTGTCCCTCTCTTGCAGATCATCTGAATTTTCATCTAGCTCTTCCAAAGTTGAGAGACTATTTGATCCTCCTGGTCTCCATTCAAGTAAACGGTTGTTTCTTCCCAGCTTTCTCCCAGACCTCTGATCAGAGCGTACAGGAGTATCTGTGTACCCAAGCTGTGACTGTCGCAGATTCCTTCCTCTAGTACCCAGTTTGGAGGGAAAATTTATAGCCTCCATCTCGATTTGATCCCAGCTTTTAGAGGTGATACCTGAGCGAACATGATGAACTCCATGTGGTTGGTATTCAACCTCCGCAAATTCAACATCTTTATATTCCTTCATAGTTTCAATAGCAATATTGCGAAGTACGTGAGTGAATCTAGATGTTCCACAAACTATAGTAAAATCAGGTTAGTTCTCGATGCGTGGATTGTTGGACCCTACCAGCAATTTTAGATCTTCCTGCAGATCTCTGTACCTGTTTAGATATGAACCCCTCAATTATCGGGATTGCTTGCTGTTTATACACAAATCTCCAGTGGGGATCTTCCACAATTGGAGGGGGATTCATTATTTTTTGTGGATAGAAGCAAGTGCAATTGAGAATGAGCTGTGAGAGATCATGTCAGCATTTCTTGTGAAAAGAATTTCAGTCTATCAGGGTTACTTAACCTTCTCCGAGTCTCGCATGTGCAGATCCTCAAGCCAATCTGAGATCCAATCTTCCTGGTAATTTTCTTCAAGCACCCAATACAAATCAATCTTTCGTGTGATGAGTCCTCGTCTATAAGACTCGTGATTTTTGTCCTTGCTGACTCTACGATATGTTAGACTTCTAACATAAGGAATGATCCCAGCGATTCCAATTCCCTTTGCTACTAGGATGACAGTTTCAAACTCTTCCAGTCCCAAGTCTTTCCCGTAAGGTCCATCCATCACAACACTACGAAGTGAGCCCCGCCCAATTAGTTCCGATGTAATACCATTGCTAGGCTCAATCAGGAAAGAAACCTTTGTAGCTCTCATGGAATCGTCCCACCATGCAATCACGAATGGATGTGCTTGGAACCGTCGGCGCAACCCCATATCTGATAGAAACAGGTACATATACTGACCTGGGTATATTTTCATGGGTCGCTTAAGTTGTACTGTTAATCTTATTGCAGTAACACTTCTGGTTTTCGAGTTATCATGAAAATGGAAAACCTCGGCTTGAGGTCTTGAGGGATGACCAAAACGACCGAAGTTATCGTAAACTATCTTTCCCCATCGCGTTATGGCATTAAAAGACCACAAAGATAATGCGATTATTGGAAACATGCTCCGAGCTATACCGAGGTGCGCTACATGCCCGAGCAGAGCAATAACTACGGCGAATGCTAACAGAAAATGAACCTTCAGAAATACCTCAAACATCAATCTTCGCAGGAAGAAAAAAGAGGTAAGAAGTAAGAGTGACAATGCTGACGCAGCCTATATATATGTATATTAGAAAGAGTCAACTGGAGCTGTATTTTACTCACCGAAATTCCGGAAATTTGAGATGAGTTGAAGGTCCATGGCTGACCAGCAGCTATAACCAAACCAACATGCAAAAGGCTCTGGATAATCACAACCCGACCAATCCAATGATGTGCTATGTAATAAGAATGGATTGATATTCCCATGAAGTTTGCCAATGCATTAGTCCGTCCGCCCAAAAAGAGTGGTATGAGATTTATAGCGGCCATGGTCCCCGCTCGAGAAATAACATCGGATGTAGTCTTCACTCCAAGACCCATACAGAAACCGTTAATACCAAAATAACACTTTACTAGAAAGCCTTACAATCTTGTGACACCGCTCCAATATCTTCGCCAAAAAAGTAAGGGATATGCAAAGTGCCTCAATACTAGCACATAAAATCGGACCATCAGAAAAGCATAACTAATAGAGCCAATTCGATAAAATAGTAGAAGAACTGCAATGGCTACTAAAGAGATTGCGTATCACTATGTCAAGTTCATAGATACAAAAAAGAAGTAAACTGTGATATGATATTTTTAGAAAGAAATATTAAAATAATTCAAGAGAAATGTTTTTTGTAAAAAGCCTTGAAGAAAAGAAATAGCAGTAATAAGTACTACTAGGTAGGTAATATTAATAGGTTATATGATGCTATTCTAACTACCAAATCCCGTAATATAGAGTTCGGCTCTTGAGAACGAGTGATGAGCTGCATAAGCGCCCTTACGTACAGTACCCCTGTAGTTGTACCAATGCGCGCGGCTTCACCAACTCTATTTTTACCCAGGTAACACCAACAGTTATCATCTTTTAATAGTCGACCCCAACATTTATCATCTTTTAAGAGTCGAACGGTTTTTCGAATAACAGAAAGCTAAGTCTTAAACTTTCGGGTTCAGTTTTGCGGCTTTGTAGTTTTTGGATCACACTTTCTAAACTATCCCATACCATTCCATACTATCCAGCCAAACATCTTCACGTCTCCGACATGGCCAAATATACCAGGAAATTGTCGCCAATTGTTGGAGATGAACGCAGACGAAAAAGAGCATGCCATGATCGAACTCAAACTGTTATGAAGAAGGGGGACGAATTGGCTGTATTATGTCCAGGCACTAAAGTCTGGGTGATTGTTCAAAATGATGACCAGACGTGTGTCTACAGTTCTGAAGAGTCTCCTTCTCCGCCTATGCTCTCGGCAAGTGACGACGTATGTCATTTCCTATTTTCTGTTTCCTATTTCCCATCTTACCAAAATAAACATGCGCGCTAACAATATGTTCAGAGTGTTATCATCACGGGCCCTGGCGATTACAGAACACACAACGAAGCTATGGCGACAGGACTTTCGTTGGGTCCACGAAATACCCCCTTACCTCCCAGCCAGAAATCCGCTACTTCATCATCAGCCACTGAAACATCACACTTACCTGTAATTCCACATTCCACCGGGCGAGGCAGAACCTCACGTCATGCCTTGGAGCGACCGCGAAGCTTTCGACAGCTTGGACAGCTTGTCGACCTCACAAAAAATGATGGAGAAGAGTTAGAAAGGACTTCGAGGTACAGAAAGTATTCAGATGAGAGCACTAGACGACGAGTCAAACTTGAATCGAGCCCAAGATCCACAATGAGAGAGCTTCCCGAGTTTAGGTCATCACGAGAACGATCGTCGTCAGGATCCAGGCCTTATATTTCATAGTTTTTTATTTCGCAGTCGTATGTTATTTCAGTATTCATAGCGATGTAATTGGGTTGGGGCGCAATACGGATTGAACTAGGTATATTCGTGGCTGGTTCCATTAGCATCGGGATTTAAGTGATATCCTTTTGGTAAAAATATATAATTACATAATTACATGAGTAATATAAAATATATACTACATGGACAAAATATATATTTGGGAGAGAAATAGACTGTATAGCCACTAGAATGTCTATAATCCATTACGCCGTTAAAAAGGATGTATATATATATAGTACATAGATTTACTTCATTGTTATATTTAGGAGCTTATTGTCTTTCAATATCAAGCCAGTATATTTAATCTTCTATTGGGAACAATTCTGAAGATCCACGGGGTCCGCCACTATCGAATTTGTTTGAACTTAAAAGAGTATACTTTGTCTGTGTTTCACCTCCAAAAATAGAACGCTTCCTAATTTTTCTCTCGTGTTCATCATCAGATACAGAAAGCCTCCTAATCCTCACATTATCGGCTATTGGGCGATCTTTCCTCTTTCCTAGATGAGATCTAGTAGTTGGTTGAGGGTTTTTGTCTTTCTCTGCCGGGTCTCTCTCTGTCGGGCCTCTCTCTGCCGGGTCTCTCTCTGGGTCTCTCT
>NGKJ01000193.1:0-17440 GCA_002162495.1 Myriosclerotinia curreyana | reverse complement strand
GCTCTCTCTGCCGGGCCTTTCTCTGCCCGCGCTCTCTCTGCCGGGCCTCTCTCTGCCGGGCCTGTCTCTGCCGGGTCTCTCTCTGCCGGGTCTCTCTCTGCCGGGTCTCTCTCTGCCAGCGCTCTCTCTGCCAGCACTTTCTCTGCCTGCATTTTCTTTTTCCGGTCTTTCTCTTTCTTTGCACTCTCTCTTTCTATCTCTATGTGCTTTCTCTCTGCTCCCCGCCTCTTCTCCTCCACCCGCCCTTTTTCATTTGCCCACTTCCTCTTTTCGACGCGATGATTTTTGCCAGCTCGCTTCTCTCGTTGTAATTGCATTTTGATCTTTTCGTAGATTTCGCGTTTAAAACAGAAATACACCTCCGTATTATAATTTCTTGCTTGAATATGTTCAAGAAATTTCCTAGCTGGAATGGTTTTAAACCCTGCTTTGGTTGCCAGAATCCATCCATCCCGCTGCTCCAGATAGGATCCAACATCCTCAATCTTGATTATTCTTTCCTGGATCCTCATCCCATTATGTTCTATCATCGTGATCCTTGGCTTGGAAAGGCTTTTGTCATCATTTTGAACTTCAGTGATGGGTTGTCTTGTCCGTAGTTGGCTAAACTCATCTTCATCTGTTGTAGAATTTCCAAGAAGAGCAATTGATCTTCTGTTCTCTGGGGGCAAAGTGAGATCAGGATACATGGACTGATCAGGGCCCATTCTCCCATTCTTTTGCTTGTCAGTTCATTTCCCAATTCAAGATTCAAAGTTTTGTCTTTACTTACTTTAATAATATCTTTCAGATTCTTGTTTGTTATATCGATAATTACAGTTGGTGATATCTCTGAAGGGAATGGGATTGGCATTGATCTTCTTGGTTCTTGTTCAAGTTCCATTTCAAAATCAGTCATTGCTGTATCTTCGACAACCATAGGTGCTATATTTGATTGTGATGAAAGTGCCGGGCTATTTGTCGGCCCATCCTTTTTAAACTGGTACGCTGGCTTGCCAATTATGTATTGGTCTCTCTCTGAGGGTAGAAGTAATCCATTCGAATTGGCTATTAGGCTCTCATGATATTCTTCCGTGGGAGTAATCATCTGAACCACATCCTCAGGTCTGTTTTTTGGAGCCTGCCTAAGAATCTCCATGTATTCAGGGTCAATAGTAATTGTTTTTCCTTTCTCAGTAAATTTTCTTTGAGTCGTAGTCAACCTAGGAAGGTCTTCGCCTGCATTACTTTGCCAAAAGCTAGGAATATTGCCTACAATTGACATTGCAGGTGATCTGTGCAGATCTTCTGGACTCCATTCACGATCAGCTATAACTTCTTCTTTGCTGTTTGCTTCGGTGGGAGCCGTCGACTCTGATTCCTGATCTAGAAAATCTGGTACATTGGTTTCTTCTTCCATCGGAGGACCATTTTTGGCCGCTCCTGATTGCTGGTTATAACTCTCTGGTAATGGCTGATAATCTATCAATCGGTCTGGATTTATTTCCCCTGGCTGTATTGTCGACGGAGTCACTTTGTTTGGCATCGATAGTGTCATAGCTATCGTCTCTAGATTGGGAGGCACAGCCTGGGAAGGAATCTGACTATGATTGGAGCTGATCTCTTGTTCAAATGATGATGTGAGCTGGGATACAATCGATAACCCAGGCGATCTTATAGGTGATGTCGAGGACTCTTCTGGCTTCCATCCGATAGCCGCAACATCCCGATTGAGACTTTGTGCATTATAAGTTAATCGCTTGTTAGAGGGCTTACTGTCTCTACTTGATAATGATGTATCTGATGCCATGGATATTACTGGTGATCTATAACCCCCTATTTCTTGTGGATCCCGGATTGATGGTATAAAAGTAGAGATTTCTTTGCCTTTATTTTTCTTCCGTCTCTTTTCTTCTTCTATTGTAGTTCTAGTTGAAATCGATCTTGGTGCATCATTTATGTCCTCGGAAGTGCCCCTACTTTCTTTACTATATTCGCCGTTGATAGTTTCAAATTGGGTCAATAGTTCTTTATCCCCTAGCGATGTAACAGGTTGGGATCTCCGAGAGTCTAAACTTTTGTCGATTACCCCATCATGGGAAGGTACTTCTTGGCTAGAGCTTTCGTGTAGCTCACCGCCTATCTTAGTTGGTGAATCAAAAATAAAATCCATTTCATCAATTGGACTTCCACCTCGTGCTTGTAAATCCTGTGAGTAAATAGTATATCGAATTTCTTCGTCTTGGTTCATCGGAGTTGCGTGTGAGGCTGAAGGCCCACCATCTTCATTAGTCCAAGAGTCAGTTGAGTTTTCAACGGGTTCTAATAAGGGCCCCGAGGGGATAAAGGATGAGTTTGAATCGACAGTATTCATTTCGCTATTTAAATTACTTGTATTCGTTTTGTTGGGGTTCATGATCTGATCAATATCAAAGTGAAGGGTTTTGCCAAAGAATGAGAAAATGAAATCTCGTAGAATAAATGAGCGGGTAGGCATGCTATCTGCTATTTTATATGAGGAATTCGAGAGATTTCCGAGGTAGAACTTTTCTTTTCCTATAGCATAATCGTTCTCAAAGGGAACACCCCATCGACGGGACAAGTCCATGATGTGATCAATTTTGTAATGACCGTCCCCACCATAATCTAGGAAGTTATCATCTGATTCCATGATAGGTGGCTTTTTTGGAACGGCTGACACATTTTTCTTTTCTTTCCGCAAATGAGAGGGGCCACCCTCTAGTCTGCTATCAATATTTCTGGTATGAACTCCCGAGTCGTTGGCAAACTTGACGAAATCAAATTGCAGTGTTGGATCTAATGTAGGCTGGTAAGATGGTCGCCCATTTTCTTTTCGCGGTGCACGCCCTCCTAACTCGGAAAAGTTTCTCAGTGCCCAAATCCAGACTTGCTTGTAAGTAACTTCCCATACAAATTCCTTCGGGTAGTTTTCTTTGATGTATGACATATTACCGTTATGGTCAATACATAATTCTCCATGGTAAGCCCAAGCTGAACGTAGAGCACTGTATATTGTAGCTCTCGGGCTCTTCGTAATGAGCATGGTTTTCAGTATCTTTGCCCCAACTTCTAAGTATTTGAGGTTCTCATGCATACTTTTGAGACTAGGTATCAGACAATCTACCCTTAATAGGGCCTTTAATATGCCTTCCCTTGTTTTGGAGTCAATTATTTTCGGAAACAGTTTGCCGGACGCCATTTTGGCATTTATGAATTCTCTGTCATTAACGCTTAATGATGGGACACGAAGCTGAAGGAGCCGAACTGTTTGTATGTCTGTCGCCATTTGAATATTTTTGTCACCCAAAGTCAATTTTTCCCAGACTGACCAGATATGCTCCAGATACCGCATGACTTCCTCGTCACAACGTAAAGCTAAAAGTCTCTGCATATTTCCTAGCTCTAGCCCTATCCATAGACCCGGTATTGGTATGAGTCTGTCATATAGCTCAGTAATATCTTCACGCTTAAGAAGTTGATCCAAGCCAATTTTCTTGCAGTTGGTGAGTTTTCCCTTCCAAATGGCAGTTTCCGTTTCGTTATTCAACTTTTGGTTGCGCCTAACGTTACAATATACTTCACCATCGGAGCATCTTGCATGAATAGTTAGATTATTGAGCTTCTGAGAGTGCTTATTCGAAGATTGCGAGATTGTTTGTAACTCAGCTTCTTCCAAGAGGACCGGGATATAATTAGATTTATTGTAACGTCTGTTATTCTGTGGTTGTTTTAATCTTTCAATCAGATCTCGGCTTATCTGTCTGCTTTCATTGAACTCAGGATTGAATACGCCGATCTTTGCCATCCTAACACATGCCGAACCCTCATCACTAGTCCTCTCATGTTGCTGCTGTTGCTGTCGTGATTGTGACATGGTTTCGTAACAAGTATGTAGTATTCAAATAAGCATCCTCCAATCATGGAGTATTACAAGAGAAACCTTGGTATTTTATCTGAAAAACTGCAACTAATAGTAGTGAGAAAGAAGTTTCGCGAACCGGATTCGAAGTTAAAGTTCTATTTCGGAAAACAATACTGTAGTAATAGAAATCTTTTGGTAGAAATTTAGATGAATAGTTTTGTGAGCAGGATTCGGATCTTTGGTGATAGAAATGTTTTGGTAGAAAACCCTAATAGTTTCGTAAACGGGATTCGGATGTTCTATAATTTGGATCTTTTGTTAGAAATCTTTTCGTAGAAATATGTAGAGGTAATCTCGTATACAGGATACGGATCATTTAGCAAGAGAAATCTTTTGGTGGAAATCTTTTAGTAGAAATATTTTAGTAGAAATCTTTTAGTAGAAATCTTTTAGTAAAAATCTTTTAGTAAAAATCTTCTAGTATGAATCTTTTAGTGGAAATCTTTATAAGTAAACTTATACACAGAATCCGGATCTTTTAATAATAGAAATCTTTTAGTAGAAATCTATTAGTAGAAATCTATTAGTAGAAATCTATTAGTAGAAATCTATTAGTAGAAATCTATTAGTAGAAATCTATTAGTAGAAATCTATTAGTAGAAATCTATTAGTAGAAATCCATTAATGGAAATCTTTGTAGGTAATCTTAAGATTCGGATCTTTTGGTAATAGAAATCTTTTAGTAGAAATCTTTTAATAGAAATCTTTTAGTAAAAGTCTTTTAGTGTAAATCTTTTAATAAAAAACTTATAATTATTATTTTTTTTAAAAAAAAGGTTGTTTAATAAAGTTCTTCTAATAAAATCCTTTTAATAGAATTCTTCTAATAGAATTCTTTTAATGGAAATCTACTAAAAGATTTGAATTATTAGCCTTTTTAAAGACAAATCGTAAACAGAATCAAGTATTTTCGTGAATAAAATCCATTATTAAAGTTTCACTAATAGAAATCTTTTAATGCATAGGTAGGTATCTCAATCCCAAACACATTTCGAATCCTTACATTATTGTCACATGATTATCAATAGATGCGGGGTATACGGATACGGGGTATACGGATACGGGGTACACGGATACAGGGTACACAAATGCAGGGTACAGGATACAAATATCAGGATTATGAATATACTATACATTATTTATATATCTGCTTTTTAAGCTTATCATATATATGCACTTTCTACCTCTGAAATCACATATTATCAAAAATGAACCAGACTCAATATTTACTCCAACCACAGACCTTCGTGAAGGATAAAAGAAGAATCAGTAAACCATTTCCTTTAACTTCTGGCTCTGCTTTGATCGCTTCATTAGACTTAGAAAATGAGATTCTCCGATAAGAAAATCAGTCTCTACGGCATGATATACGAGTTGGTAGAGACCGGATTCGTCGATACCGAAAGATAGCTATTGCAGCAAAAGCATTCTTGCGGCAAACCACACTGAGCGCGCAAAAGTTTGAAGACATACTCCTTACTGTAGAGCAAGAAAAGGCCGCCCAAAACTCTGAAATTGCCTCTGTTGTCAAGAATAATCAAATGGAGAACACTGGCGACAATTGGCTTTGATCGTAAGTATAAATACCAAATGTCAAATCTAGCCCTAACTACCTACTTAGAGCCTTCTTACTTTATGCTTGGGATGGTTGTTGAGAACGGACAGTTATTGATTTTCTTGGAGTCTGAGATTCTTTTGATGGTATAAATTCAAAAATAGACAAGCCTCAATCATAAATCTTATACTACTATGCGATACTTGATGTTATTGACGATATAGAAATGTATGTCAGTTCTTTAACTAGAACATAGGAACGTTTATTTAGTTCTAATTCGACTATTTTGAATACTATGTGTTAAGTACAAGTAGGTTGGTTAATGTTTACTACAATAAATTCCAGAGCACGCTTGCGGTAATTATGCAAAGTTTAAAACATCCTCTTCTTTTCCATCTTATTCATACTCTAATATGGACCTATGTTCTATTGGCTCTTTGAAACGGATATTATAGTAGAATTGGATATTGGAAGTGCCGGTAGTAAGATACAAAATATCAAACACTCTTGAAGAGTCAGTTTAATAACAGATCAAATGACAATATTGTGATATTCATCTAATCAATCTAACATAATAACATACAAAAATAAACTTCCAACACATTGCACCTACTCCACACGCCTGATGCGCTTTGGAAAGCGCTCGTTGCGGAAACCATTGTTTCTCTTGATTCCTCTGCGGCCGAATGCGCAGTCTAATCCCTGATCTTTGATCAACGTCTCAATTACATATGGACAGTTGCTGATACTTCGTTGCCTTGAGACAATACCATCGATTTTGATGTCAACTGAATCTGTTAGTGACCTTGCTCTGAATATTACAGCCTTTGAGAATGGCTTTCCGGCTGCAATATCAATGAGCATATCTGAGTCCGCCGCAAAAACAGAACGATGGAAGTCGAGATGGAATCTAGCTCTTCTATCCCTCAAACGAGCTGCAAGCACTTGAAGTCCATTGCTAAAAGGACTCAACCGACAAAGTATGCGTGCTCGGCAAATGAAAACGGTACGGTCAAACACGGGCATTCCATCAAGCTCAATGTAAAACAAAGATGCTAGAAGGTTATCAGCACATTGCTGGACTTCATTGTTGACTGAGGCCTGCCACTGTACGTGTTGACGTAAGCCTGGTATAAGCTGTGTATCATCTAGTGCTGGCTCAGACCCTAAAAATTCGATGTTGAGACGGTGGTATCTGTCACGCATATGCGGGGGAAGAGTATTGCATAGCTCCCTCCATCTGCTTTCTCCAACAAAGAAATTCATAAATGATGCAAATAGTCGAGGAACGCAACGGGAATTAAAGAAGGAGATTCCCTGTGCGTTTTCTTCGGATTCTTCTTTGCTAGTTTGCAGGAAACCCGTCCCGAGAGATAGAACGATATCAGGCTGTTTTTTGTCTCGGTTCCAGATGATATCTTGTTCCCAAATAGCTAAATTTAGTGGGTTGTTGTGCCCACCAAGACCACCGTCCTGAAAGCCACCAAAAGATCTAAAATAGCTACTAGAGTCAGCTTCTTGGCAATTAGATTGGGTTGAGAATCTTACGGTGGTGCTGCTGAGCTAGCCCGTGCCCTTTTGAAGTTAATAAAATCACATTATCAATCATTTGGAGACCTACGCTTGCCATGTCGACAGTTCTTTTGCCTTATCATCGGGTCGGATGATACGATATCCTAATTATAGGTTAACTATAGCATGCGAATCGTTGCGCACTGTACAAACCACAACTCTCAGACCTGGTCTCCTGCCCGTTATAGTTCGTAAGAATGCATGTAGAACAGTCATCTGTGGTTGTGGCGATGACTCCTATCTTAACTCCAGAATCGGCCTCGAATAAGGGGGAATCTTTCCCGAATGTTTCTTGCAAGGCATTATTGATGCCAGCCGAGCTGTAGCGACTGTCTGCCGCGATTGATAGAATACCTTCAACAAATCGGCCCAAATATTTTAAGCCTGGAAATCTTCTACCAAACTGAACTCTTTTGCGAAATATAAGCTGTGAGAGTTCATGGAAACGATTCATGCATTCATCTACAGACCATTTATTGAGAAACAATCCCAAGATAACCAATGCACCTAGGTATAATCAGCATGAAATTTGATGTCAAGAAAGAGTAGACAACCAACCTGAACTACTCCCAAAAGCCAAATCAAAATGTTCATGAATACCGGTAGGGAGATCAATAGCGGTTTCTAATTCTTTTAGAAATGTCAATGGGATAATTCCCTTGATACCACCACCTTCCGCTATGACTGATCTGACACCGGCTGTCCCTGGTTTGATAGAAAAAGTTCTGTGGTTAGTCTTTCCACAGAAGATGCAGGATGGAATCAAAAAGGTCCAAGCATGGGATTCATGTTCCTCGCCCATCGATATCATGCATTGATCACAAATTGTATGGCGACATGTCATTGTATTCTCCGGTTTCCGAGCCATACAACAGAAGCATGTCGTATTGCTATAAATATCCTTCCATTCGTTGTTGAATCGAGAAAGTGTCTTTCCATGGATTAGCCCTTCATCATTCGAATTGACTACAGCGACTGCATATTGGCAGAACGCTGTTTCGATACCTGTGGTCAACTGGGGGTATTTGAAAGGATCAAGTTTAAGACAAGTCTGGTAAAAGAATTCCCGAAAAACTAATAGCGGATGAAAGGCTAGCAAAAGTTAGTGAAATTGCTCACGATGAAGTTGAAATAATATAACTATACCATGCATTCCAGGAGGGTAGCTATCGAATACTAAAGCAGAAGCAATTACAGGGACAGCGAAGTTCAATAACTGTTTCCTATCAACATTCTGAAGGAAAACAGTGAGGTGATGAAAGAAATATTCCGAGATGGGATTGGAATCCCTAGACGCCTTTATGAAACTGAAAGTGGTCTTTACATTCGAACAGAAGTGACGAATGGCTATATGAAAAAAAGCTTTGAAATGACGGATCGTAAAAGAGACCTGATACTTGTTGCGTAGCTGCTGTATATACGCAGATTCTTGAAGAAGACGTTCTCTTAAAGGTGTCCATGCTCGTTGAGATGATGTTAATATGGGGAGGCTCAAGACATGCAGCCCAGTAAATTGCTTCGCTAATAAATCTTCCAAGTCTTTTTTCCTTGGACGCTCTCCTTGTCTCCTCGCAGTCTCTTTACTTAGCGCCACCATAAATTTCTTGGTGGCATTTTGCTCCCACTCAGGGCTGCTCTGCACCGTCCCAGTATCTTTGAAGATCAACACTTTGGGATACGTCGAGGCTGGAAGGTCGGATGGGGCCTCTGACAAGCTTGTCAACCAAGCAGCCAGAATTTTGACAACTCCAGGCAGGTCTCCCAGATCATCCGCAAAAAAGCAAACCACAGTGCTGAAAGGCGAAATTAGCTTTGAATAGACTTGATATGCAAGGAAATTCGAATCAAAGTCCTTTGCATACTCAAGAGGCCTTGATATAATATCGCCGAAATTCTCAGTAGCTATTGTCATTGGCTGTGATGGATTATGTAATTCACAATCGGCATAAAAAACCGGTTCAGGGTCGCCGACTGTCTCAAAGTCTACTCGTAGTTGCACTTCGCCACGGATTCCTGTTTGTGGTCGGAACCCAAATCGAGTTTTTCTCAACACCCGTGTTTTGGTTTGCTCTCCGATAAAGGTAATCATCTGTGGTTTTTGTTGATCGGAGGATAAATCGCTGAAAAGACTATAAGGCCGATGATGCTCCTGCAAAAAGAACCTTTCGGAGCCCGCTCCAAATGTCAGCCATGTCGACTCTGATAATGTCATTTTACTGGTATAATAAGTGCCTATCGTTAGTAATTGGGTTGTTCTCACTGTTGGTTTTTTTCTGGTCAACTGCAGGCTTATCGGGTAGATATATGTTTAGTTAAAATTGAGAGAACTGTTTTCAGTATCCCGAATCTTCCAAGTCTTCTTTAGAGAACCGTAGTTCAATTTTCACATTCTCAAATCAGGTGCAGCGTTCACAATCTAAATTCCGTATATATATACCATTTCGAAATTCAAGAGTTTTAATTTAGGATTTCAGGACATCACATTCTCAGAACCACAATGAATACTTGGACCAGAAAATTGGTTCGGCAACACTACCCAACCAACACTCACTTCATCATGGATAAAGATCAGATTACACATGATCACCATATCAAAAATCCGGCCCTAGTCAAACGACCCACTGTTGAAAGTAGTGACCAAAATATGACTTTGGATGATTTCAATCATGAACAAACCCTTATATTGGGGTACACAAATTCCACTTTCATTGCCTATCCAATCAACTTGGAGAAAAGCCCACATTTCGAATACGTTCTAAAATCATGCGAAGCCCCAAACTATACCCCGGAAAGGTTGCGCTTGGTAGATCTCGCCCGTGAAACTAAGGGCAGTGAGTTCTTTTTGAGGACTTTATGTGTCTTCCGGTCTGAGGAAAGAATGTATGTTGGATCAGAACTGTCGGACATATCATTAGAAGACATCATTCATTGCACAATCCATCTCAACGAAAATCATCTATCAGCTATATTAACTCAAGTGGTTTCTGCATTGTGTTACCTATACGAGAGAACCTCCGAATCGGGTGTGAGACTAATTTACGATAATCTCGATGCTTCGAACGTCTTCATAAAAAGAGACGGAAAGGTACAACTCGCGAATTTTGGGTCCAATGTAACCCCGAAGATAAGTACCCCTGAGAATTGCAACGTAGACCTGCAAGGATTAGGTTCTCTAGCGATCCACATAATCACACAGAGCTCGGATCAACAGAATACACACACACTTCGCCAAAAGATGTTGTCCGGGAATGCGACCGGGAAAGGTTTAGACGCCAGCCTTGAACCTTCCCCAGAGTTTTTAGACTTCTATGAAATGTGCTTCTCAAATACGCGAGATATGCGACATCTATTGAAGGTTTGTTGCTCTCTCCATTCTATCACTAGCTTTGATTCGCTAGCTAATTATCATAGCACCCTTTTTTGAGAGATAGAGAGAGGCAACATCGTTATTTGATACCATTAGTACACAATGCTGAGAGGGCGGCTGCTCGAGAATGTATTCCGAATCAATCAGCACTTGTCTTGAACTAGTGAATATCTCCGCTCAGAATCTAGACCATAGCTGTAGGGATTACGACGCCGTGGAAACGCTGTGTGACGAAAGGCTCTTTAGTTGCAGGCTTATATACAAGGGCGAACCGAAACTCCGGGACACTGGTTACAAGGATTACTACCAGGTACTCTGTACATTATTATTATTGCTTCGCCACAGAATTATGAAGTTGCAAATCGTCATTCATTTATTGATCCTAGCTAGAGCTTTTTGTTTTATCAACTCAAATTATTCCTTGAAAATATTCTCTGTGGTTATCACAGATGATCACTACAAATTTTTAAACAAATATATTCTTTTCCTTTCTCAGTTCTCAAGTAAAGAAGATTTGTCATCAAAATGATCCTTCGGTGTTGCTTAGCTCGACCCATACTGCTGGGACCAGTAGTTCGCGGAGTAAGGCATGTCTCACTGCTTTATTAGCTCGCGAGGATTAATCTATACGAGCAGATAAGTTAATTGGTGGCAAAATGAAGATGGTGAGACACATTCTAGATCTAAGGTAGTATAACTAATAATTAGTTATGATTAGAGATTATCTGATACAAAAGCAGAAAGGCTGGAATTTGCAAAATGACTACGGAGTAAAATACAAAGAAGGATAGTTCATGAGTCATGACCTCTCATCTACATTATCCTTATCCATTAGGTATTCCAACTTGGGATGCGCATCATCAACCCAGTCATGAAATTTATCCACCCTATCATGCAATGTCTCTATCCGATCATGCAATGTTTCCATTCGGTCTTCCTGATAATTCAATCTACGCTTTTGTTCCCCAACATTCTCCTTCGCGGTTCGAATGAGTATATCATCGAGATTGGCTCTGGCTTCCAAGAGTTTAAGTCTATGTTCGAAATCAACCTTTGCTTGTGCAACAACCATACGCGTCTCGTTCATGAATGATTCAAGACTATGACTTATGGTTAGATGAGAAATTAATTAGTTTTAATTTTCAATAAGGCTCTTACGACTTGGATTGTGTACTCTGACAGCTGAGACACACTTTACTAGCGGCCACTTTTCCTTCCGTAGGTACATCGCGCGTAGATTCGCTAGGTGATAGCTGCGGAATGGGCGCCATTAGCGGCACTTCGAAATCATAATTGTACATATCGATATCGTTCGCGTTAAAGAGAGACCAATCTGCTAGGTTGTTCGCATTGGATGGAATATCGCCCGCCAAGTTGTTGTCTGGTGCTATGGTTTTTAGAGTGTGGTATATTGTTGTTTTGGCAAGTGATAAAATGAATATGATTGATGTAATCTATGTCCTATTGAGCCAGGTCGAGGAGAGATTAAATAACAGATACCGTTGCATTTCCATGACACTTCTAGGCCAATGTTATTCTACTTTTGGCGCTGGCTTATAATTAGCCACTCAAAGCCGACCCTGTTCAAGGCAAGTCTCCATACAGTGCCGTATCATTGCATGAAACGATAAAACCAATCACGGCATCGATCATCGCATCTGGGGTATTGGTAACGGTACTATACTGGGAGCCCGGAGACCAACTTCTGTAATAATTAATGCATAAATGTATATAAAAAACGAAAAGACATTTTCTTTTTTCGCTTTCTTTTATTAATGTATACTTAACGATATATAATACACTATATCATAAGATTAAGGGAAGTCTTTACTATATTAAAAATCGAATTTGACATATTTTAAAAAATCTACTTTATTTAATAAAAACTTCAAAATAAAAACAATAAAAACCTTAATATTCCTAGCAAATATTGCGCATATATTTAGAGCATTATCCATTTATATATTATCTCCTTTTATTGTTATTAATACTAATAAAAAATTGATTATTAGGTAAACTTAATATTTCTTATTTTTTGTATAAATAAAAGAAGTTAATAACTTTCAAGATTGAAAATACCATTGTTGATCCTTATGAATTAATCATATTATTTTCCAACAATACCTTTTTGCCTGTCACATTTATATTCGAACTAATAAGATGTTTTACATTCTAAACCGCTGAGATATCGATACCCCACAAGGTTCCTAATAGGTCCACTACATTATTATGGTTTGGAATTATTGGCCTCATTGAAATGTTTCCTTGTTGATCTAATGTTTTAGGTAATGTGCAGGAGAATAAGCGATTGAATACATTAAAGTATTACTTGAAGAAGGTAGCGCGGACTTTGATTTGCTTAAGGTATAACAAATTAACACTATATCTTGTCTCATACCAACAGCAACATCTACATTGTTCTTAACTATCACATAACAGTCAACTACCCTGGTCAGCTCGGTGATCACCACGCAGTTCTTAATAGAAATGGATTCAACTGCAACATCCAGTTTGTCTATTCCGCTTTCTTTCCCAAACTTAGGAATTAGCTAATTGGGGTCAAGTAATGCTTCCGCGACAGGGTCCATGGCGTGGCCTGATGCCAGTGCTAGTGCTAATGCTTTTAATATTGATCCTTTGTCGATATCATCTGCAACATAGGGGTCGAGTACAAGGGTTACCAGTGATAGTATGCCTACCTCTTCATCCTCCTCCTCAGAAACATCACAGCCTAGTTTAACAACAACTAATAAAGTTGTTTCTTCTGGTGCCGACATTCTTCTATCATCTTCATCAACTTCGACAGCTTCCAAATCTAGTTTAGGAACTCCTAGTAGTATTGTAAGAATTACTATAGTGACGGAGCAGACACCTTCATCAAATGCTATATATACGATGGAACACAGATAAAACTCTTGATGCTCGTTTATATTTCTTATTGGCAGTCTAAATTTAGTTACAGCATTCCTAAAACTCTTTTAGGGGGTTTTCCTTTAGAGAACTATCAATACTTAGACTAAAGATTCAAATAAAGCTTTTTAATCCAAAACTACCATAATATTACCACGCGCTTTTGTGACTCTAGATCATTGGTACCGATGAACATGATAGATTGGGTCTTTATAGGGCTGCATGTATATTACTTGTAGACTGGATAGATACTTGATCATACCTATATATTTCGCCTATAATACAAACTATGATACAAAAATTACATAATTTGTAAAACTGCTTTTTTGAACAATAGATTTCTACATTATTCTTTCTTCCACCCTTAAAGAGACGCCTTCACTTAATACATCTTTCGCTTGCATAATGTTCATGTCTGAAAATACGAACGATGCTAGTATACCGGTTGTTTTAATAGACTCTTCCCGTAACATCTTCCAAACTGAAGGTGATCCTTGTCAAAAGCATATAAAAATATTGGCCTTTCACACGAAAACCCTGAATTCTTACTTCCAAAAAGAAATGTATGAGTATAATCATACTTGTATTAAGCTTCAACATATATAGTAAGTCTTCATGGCACTTGAAGGTTACGCTTCCAGTCTATATATCTATTCATCAAACCTTCATGAAGGTCATGCCGATCTTCAAAAAAGAGCCAATATTGCGGAAGAAGCTTTGCACATAAGTCGATTACAGCTGAAGGAAGCTCACGTAAGTTTGTGATAAGACAATGCGATTCTGAGGCTAACAGAATTTTCAGCAGAGACTTTATACTATTGAGCAAGCTTTACATCAATATCAAAGTCAAATAGCAGAGGGTTAGGTAAGAGTTAAATGTAGAAAGTTATTATTTCTAAGCTGACGACTTTGGTATTGCAGAATACAACGAAATTGCTGCTCACGGAACATCCAGAAAGGGATCAAATTATGTTGGTAGTTCCCTTAAATGTCAAGGGCAGGACTTGCGCTTGTACTAGGAGGAACGGTTGCGAAATAATCAACTTCAAGCTGAAAATTCCTTTCGAGGTAGATGATAGAAAATGCCTCTACGAGGGAGGGCAGGGTCCAATTATACATAAAGTATACCATCTGATATTAATTCGATTGGGAACGACCTTTAATGATGGTTTCCAGATAGTTGTATCACATCAGGGTCAAATCAGCTCATTATAGTTGGATGAAAGTACTGAGCATACGGCGCGAGGAATAGCTCCCAATACTGACAAGATCCACACGCTTTAGCGCCATAGAATCGATCTAGTCAATCATACCTTCGAAGAGTCTGGAAACAATTTTGGGGGCCGTACACTGGCTACTAAGACAGGCCCTCGTAAATTTCGCGTCGCAGACGTAAGACCCAAAACGAATACAGATAATCAAGCACTGGTAGTAAGCCACGAGAGTCATACCCCCCAAAAAGCTCCAAGGGGCAGCTCTGGGGGCCATACACAAAGCAACCTTACTAAAGGCTTTATTCAAAATGATGAGGCAGCAAAAGATAGTCTGGGAGTTACTACGGATCATTTCAGTCCAAGTTCGACCCATGATAACAATATACTTCCAAAAACCCCGGGAAACAACTTACCGGGTTGCATCAAAATGGTTGAAGACGCTCATCGGCAGAATTTTACATCAGGCCCGCAATTCCAAGCGAACGCGGGCAATCTCACCCCTGCATCAATTGATGATGGCAATATTCCTCCACAGACAACAGAGATCAACTTGCCAAATAGAGTTTTCAGGCTCCAAGTCAACAGCGAACACAATGACTCTTCTGCCCCAGGAATGAACTATAGAGATGCTGAAAACAAGAAAAACAAGCGGAAACTGTCAGTGATTACTGACTTTACGTCTGCCCAGGGAATTTTCCCAGCAAAGAGGCTTAGATCTGAGTTTTCCTAAATGAGTACAGAATCTCGCAATTAGACGATATATCTATGTATGAGAATTTCCTTTGTGTTGAATTTGGAAATTGAATGTTGTACGAAGGTTTAGGTGGTTTGCTGGCATCATGTACCTACCTAGTAGGTACTCAAATTTGGAATCGTGGTTGAGATATGCTTGGAAACTTGGGAGGTGAATTTTTTCGAGGAGCAAACCAATCATGGATCAGATATAGATACCTGGGTATTTGTATCTCTTTTTTTATTGGTCGTACGTAGTATTTAGATAAAATTTTCATTCTTTGGGATTAGTACCAGAAATAAAAAATTTGTTTTCGGGTATAGGTTACATTTATAATCAACCAATCATTGATTAGATGCAGATACCGCGTGTATTTGTAACTCTTTTCTTATTGGTAGCCAGTACGATAGCCATTTATTGCTTACCTAAGCATACTTAGACTATTCGTACTTTCGACTCCGAGGTAGACTGCTCGCTTAAGAATGCCATCCCTTTTCCACTTGATACAGAAACTCTCCTCTCAATACCTACCTAAACCAGACTACCGAAATCCAATATCACAAAACGGGATTCCGATACTTGATTGAGGGGTATAGAGATACAGCAATCAATCTAGCCAATCATTAATTCAGTCCAGATACCTACAGTATCTGTTCTGTTTTCCATGCTCGTAGTAATACTGTAATACTTGATTTGGCCCCAAAAGTGTACTAATAAGTAAAATAATATCTTTATCATGATACCTTCTTGCTATGCACCATATATTTCGCCAATACTATTATTCAAATCATGCCGAGTATGATTTTTACTATACATATAAAAATATATCGTGTTGAGAAATGGTGTACGCTTATATAGGTTCCGGTCATTATTATAGTCGAGATTATAGGCTCTTTACAGGGTAACACACTGAATTAGGCTTTATAAAGTCTGTGTAAGGACCTATACAGGCTTGGCGACCCTATAAGCTTTAGGCTTTTCATCTTCAATTTAATATTAACCCTAATTAGATAGAGGCTTTAGGCCTTGATAGCTTATTATAGCTTGCTACCCTGTAAGAGGCCTATAATCTCGACCATAATGACCGGAACCTCCGTCATTCTATATGAAATTTGACAACAAACAACGAGAAGTAATTAATTTACATGGGTACATCTGTCTAATAAAAGGAAAGTGATATTTTTTTTTCCGGCTCTAGACTGACCAAGTCTGTGAATGTCATACGATCCAATCCCCAGCCGCCTTCGATTGCGAGCTGATGATCCGGCAATTTATTTTCAACTAACGCTTTGTACAATGGACCCGCTGCTCGAATATGTCCCATGATATCAATTGATTTATCTGCAATACGGGAGACGATTCTTGTGAAATAAATCTCCCGATCAGTGTTTGTCAGTCTTTCCAGGCTGGTTGTACTTTCACCACAGGCACACACAGCAGCGTCAGCAAATTCGTAACTTAAAGGTAGGAGGTGGTCAATCAGGTCCACCCAAAACGAGCATCTTTTAGCATATGAAAGTGCGGCCTTATACTCCTTCTCTTGTTCTTTGTAGGAGCCTTTCAAATTCAACGTTCTCTTCATCTCACGAGCTGTAACCTTAACGCAGCCATGACCCGGAATCTGTGCCAGGGCCTGAGACCAACTACGCCCAAATTGAAGGCGTAGATGTCTTTGAAGAAGTACAACTTGTAGATTATCGTTTTTGGGGTGGATATCATTCCACAGTGATGCCAGAGATGTATCTACGGCTAGTTTGGGTGGCCGAGCTCTACGTGCAGTGATAGCCGCTCTGAGGTTTTGGATAAGAATTTCTAGTGAACCAAATTTATCACCAGCTGAACGTGCGAACTCTCCGTCGTCTTCAGTCTTCTGCCGCTTCCATGGCCTAATTTTCCCTATAGAATTACTGGAGTTGTAGGATAAAGAGTGCTTTTGTACCAAGTTATCGGATTTAATTTTTTTTCGGGCCGGTTCAGTCTCGAATTTGGGTTCCGGTTCGGGTTCAGGTTCAGTCTCAGGTTCAGGCTCAGGTTCAGGCTCAGGTTCAGGCTCAGGTTCAGGCTCAGGTTCGGATTTGAGTTCAGATTTGAGTTCGGGTTCTTGTCCGGGTTCGGGTTCGGGTTTGGGTTTGGGTTCAGGTTCAGATTTGAGTTCGGGTTCGGGTTC